>JABUQX010109257.1:2500-7500 GCA_015478945.1 Trachelipus rathkii
ATATATAATAAATATATATATATATTTATATATATATATTATATAATATATATATATTATATATAATATAATATATTATATATATATTATATATATATATATATATATATATATATATATATATATTAGTAATGGACGGCGGATGTCAAAAGCGCGGATGCGGATGAGGATGCGGATCTTAAAGATGATGAGGATGCGGATGTGGAATGCGGATGCGGATCTTAAAGTAGATGAGGATGCGGATGCGAATGCGGATGCGGATGCGGATGCGGATGTTTACTCTTTGAAGTTGAATTAAAAAATATATATATATATAATATTATATAAATATATATATATATATATATATATATTATATATATATTATATATATATATATATTATATATTACAGTTGTCACCACCACTCACGGGCAGAGGCCCCTATTCAGGAGGGGGTGTAGTAACCAAAAGTTCAACCCACTAGCCGTAATTACACAGATGAGCAACAACGCAGGCTTTAAAAGGGGAGGGAGATTAAACACAGCGGGGAACAAGAAGATGGAAGAGAATTCCACCAGAACAGAAGTGGCAGGAAAGAAAGGAAAGAACCACAACGAATCTAGCCTGGAGTTACCAAAAACAACACAAATTCGTGCGCAGAATACGCACCCCTTGTGCTACGAGGGCGTCGTATAAAGGTGGTGGTACGCGAGTTGTAAGTTCCCTCGAGCACTTGCCACTGCGGTATCTATAGAATAGAGATAAAGCACCAATATCGCGCCGCAAAGATAGAGGGTCAAGTGAGCTGGAAAGTACAGAACAGTTTATAAGCCTTTTCTCCTTTGACTCGACCCTGTTAAAAAGTCGGGTGAAACCAGAGCCCCCCCCCCCCAGATATGAGAGCAGTACTCTATACAAGGGCGGATAAGACCCTTGTATAGCTGCAGTAAATGAGAAGAGAAAAAAAGTCTCGCAGTCTAAAGAGAACTCCCAGTTTCTTTGAGGCCTCCCTAGCAACCATGTGATGTGAGTTTTCCAGGCATTTTTGTTTATGTTAAGGCCAAGGATGTTTGTATTGTCAACAGGAGAGACGAGAGAACAGTCGAAAGAGATTGGAAAGTTAGAAGGTGTTTTAGAGAGTGAGATTTGCAGAAGTTGAGTTTTTAAAGAATTGAATTTCACAAGTTTCAGACGACCACACCCGGAAATCCCATCCAGATCTGCGAGAATAGAATCGGAAGGATTAAGACGAGAGGCAATTCTAGAAGTAAAAGAGGGAGCAGAATTGAAATAAGTTGAAGAATGAAGGGTCGAGTCATCGGCATATGAGTTAATAGAGATAGATGGCAGGGGGAAGATCATTAAGAAAAGTAGGAATGAAGTAGGAGATAAGACAGAACCCTGAGGAACACCACTATTGACAGAAAAAGAAGAAGTCGCTTCATCAACCACAGCCGATATTGAGCGATTTGAAAGAAAGCTAGACATAAGCAAGCAAAGAGAAGGAGGAAACCCAAAGGAGGGGAGCTTGTAGAGCAGTGACGCGTGCCAAACCCGGTCAAATATATCTCCCTGTAGTTCCTAAGAGAGGAAAACCATAAATTGTTTAGATAGGAAAGTATATCGCCAGTAGACCTCGAACGCCGAAAGCCGTACTGGCGATCGGAAAGAAGGGAATTAGTTTCCAGATGATCTAAGAAGTAAGAGTTGAGAAGGGTTTCAAAGATATTAGATAGAATACAAGTGAGAGCTATAGGGCGATAGTTAGAAGGATCAGAGCGGCTTCCTTTTTTAGGAATAGGTTGGACATGTGCGTGCTTCCAACACTGAGGGAAAGTGCTAGTATTGAGACATAGAGAATATAGTTGAACGAGGGGCGGGGACAACACGGAAGCACACTCCCCCAAAACTCGGGGAGGAATCCCATCCGGGCCACCCGCCTTCCTACGTTCATAGATTTCAGGAGCCATGCACCCGATAAAATGTAATCACAGGCAAAGGCATATATATATATATATATATATATATATAATAATATTATATATATATATATATATATATATATTATATATATTACATATAATATATATAATATATATATATATATCTTACAGTTGTCACAACCACTCACGGGCAGAGCCCTATTCCAGGAGGGGGTTTTACACGCCTCAGAATCGAACAACTAACACAAATTACGCAGATGAGCGCAGACGCAGGCTTTGAAGTGGGGGAGATTAAATTCAGCAGGAAAAACAGAAGATTTAAGAGAATTCCACAGAACAGAGGTGGCAGGAAAGAAGGAAGCATCGCAGCGACTAGTCTGGAGTTAACCAATACAGCCACAAAACTCATGTGCAGAATACAGCACCCTTTGCTACGAGGGTGGACGTAAATTTGGTGTACGCGGGTGATAAGTTCCTTCGAGCACCTGCCACTACGGTACCTATAGAAAAGAGATAAAGCACCAACATCGCGCCGCAAAGATAGAGGGTCAAGTGAACTGGAGAGTACAGAACAAGTTTATAAGCCTTTTTGCCTTTGACTCGACCCCTAGTCTAAAAGCCGGTGAAACCAGAAACCCGCAGATATGAGAGCATACTCCATACAAGGGGGCGATGAGGCCCTTGTATAGCTGGAGTACTGAGAAGAGGAAAAAAAAGTCTCGCAGTCCTAAACAGAACTCCCAGTTTCTTGAGGCGAACTAGCAACCCATTTTTGATGTGAGGTTTCGCAAGACATTTTTTTTGTTTATGTTAAGGCCAAGGATGTTTATATTGTCAACAGGAGAGACGAGAGAACAGTCGAAAGAGATAGGAAAGTTGGAAGATGTCTTTGAGAGGGAGATTTGTACGAAGTTTGAGTTTTCCTAAGAATTGAATTTCACAAGTCAAGACGACCCACCACGGAATTCTATCCAAATCAGCGAGAATAGAATCGGAGATTAGACGAGAGGCAATTCTAGAAGTAAAAGAAGGAGCAGAATTGAAATGAGTTGAAGAATGAAGGGTCGAGTCATCGGCATATGAGTGAATAGAGTTAGATGTGCAGGTGAGAAGATCATTAATGAAAAGTAGGAATAAGTAGGAGATAAGACAGACCCCTGAGGAACCACTATTAACAGAAAAGGAAGAAGAAGTCGCCCCATCAAACACAGCCGATATTGAGCGATTTGAAAGAAAACTAGACATATGTAAGCAAAGAGAAGGATTAAACATAAAGGAGGGGAGCTTGGAGAGCAGTGACGCGTGCCATGCCCTGTCAAATGCTTTGGATTTGTCAAGCGCCACTACGCAAGTCTCCCCGTAGTTCCTAAGTGCGGAAAACCATAAATCCGTAAGATAGGAAAGTATATCGCCCGTAGACCCTCGAGCGCCGAAGCCGTAGCTTGCACGTCGAAAGAAGTGAATGAGATTCCAGGATGATCTAAAAAATGAGAGTTTTGAGAAGAAATTTCAAATCATCTTAGACTAGAATACCAAGTAAGAGCATAGGGCGATAGTTTAAAGGATCAGAGGGCTTCCTTTTTTCGGAATAGGTTGGACATATGCGTGCTTCCAACACTGAGGGAAAGTGTTAGTATTGAGAGATAGAGAATATAGTTGAACGAGGGGCGGGGATAGCACGGAAGCATCACTTTCCCCGTCAATAACTGCGAGAGGAATGCCACCGCGCCACGCCGCCTTCCCTAACGTTCGTAGATTTCCAGGAGCCCATGCACCGATCGAATGTTATCACAAGGCAAAGGCATAAGCACTGAGAGAGAAGGAGGAGGAATGAGGAAGGCCAGAATCGTCCAGGGCTGAGTTAGAGGAAAATAGGAGGCCGAAGAGATTGGCCTTTTCAGTTGGAGAATTAGCAACAGAACCATCAGAGCGAATAAGAGGAGGAAAGACAGATTTACAGAAGTTGTTAGAGATGTTTTTTGTCAAAGAGGCCAGAAAGATTTTGTCCAGTAGGAGAACCAAGAGGTTAGCGCAACTTTCGTTGATGAAAGCCCGCTTGCTCCGTCGAAGAGTATCCCTGCAACGATTTCTAGCAGAATGGAAATTAGCAGAGTGATAGGAGAACGGATTTTTTCACTCCGATACGCACTGGCTCTAGCCTGAATGGCCCAGAGAAAAGCACGATCGAACCATGGATTATGAGGAGAGAAAGATTTAGTCGAAGAAGGAATGAACCTGCTCATCCCATCAACGATTACAGTTCCCACCTTATCGGCAGAATTCGAAGCGTCACCAGAGACAAAGCAGTCATTCCAATTATAGTTAACGTAGAGCAACACAAGCCCCCCAATCGGCCCGATCAAAGTGCCAGAAAAAACGCAAGTAGGGGCAGGATGGAGCTGTTGGAGAGAAAGTATTAAAATTAAGAGATATAAGGTTGTGGTCAGATTTACCGATAGGAGCGAAAGTGGTGTAATTTAAGAGAGAAGGACTGGTGGTGAAACATAGGTCAAGTGTGTTCAAGAATTGGTTAGGACGATCCGGAATGTGTGGTGGGTTCTTTTAATTATTGCCTTCAGATCGTTGAGGCAATGCTGAAAAATTCGGCTCCTCCCCACCTAAATCGGTATGAGAGGACCCCAACCATTCAGTGTTATGTACATTGAAATCCCCTAAATAGAGGACCTCAGTATTTGGATGAGAAGATATAACAGTCTCGTGAGAAGTAGTAAGGTAATCAAAAAAGGCGTGAAAGTCTGTTCTGTTAGGGGAGCAGTAGCAGAAACACAAGATAATGATAGTAGTTGGGAGAAAGATTTTAAACCACAGAACATCGAAGTTAGGAGATTCAAGATTCTCGAGACGTGTTACGGGAGTGTTTATGTTTACATAGGCACATACTCCACCCTTTAGACGGAAATTATGAAATAAGTTATAGTTGGATATATTAAACGAGTTAAAGGACGAATTCTTACTCATCTGTATCTCAGACAAGAGCAAAAGGTTAGGGTTAGGGTTAGAGTTAGAGAGGTGGTATTCCACGGATTCAGAGTTAGAGTGTAAGTCCACGGAATGT
>JABUQX010109257.1:15000-17500 GCA_015478945.1 Trachelipus rathkii
TCTTGAGGTTGCATATTATTTTTCTATTATTTGGGTGAGTGGGTTTGTTGGAGATTTTGGAGTAGTGTTGTGCAAGGATATTGCAGTGTTGCTTGGGAGAGGGGAGAGAGTTGTTTTTTCCTCTTAAAGCTTCGTTTGTGGGTGGGGGGTTATTTTGGGAGTTATGGAGACGTTTCACTACCTGCCATGTTCTTTTTTCTTCAGGCTTCCCCATGTTGTCATTTAGGTGTTTTTAGGCTGCGATGTGGGTGGAGACATGGGCGTCATCAGGGGGGCAGGGGGGGCAGCTGCCCCCTAGAAGTATTTACTCTCTTCTCAAAAGTAACAGCACTCTTTCTTGCGATGCAGAGAATTTTAGAGTACCGCCCTACATCATATGGCTTCATTTCCTACGTACTAAAGGGAACAAGCTATAATGTATCAAAAGGAAGGTCAGTTAGTGTATATTTTCCTATACTCTTTTAATGTTTAGTTAAAATTGGTAGTATCGTTAATTCGCTATACTAGATCCAGGATATCTTAATTAGGACTCGCCTACTTTTGTATAATATTTATATATATATATATATATATATATATATATATATATATATATATATATATATATATATTATATATTATATAATATATATATATATATATATATATACTTATATATATATATAATATATATATATATATAAATATATAATATATGTATGCCAAATATGTTATTTCTCTTTGTATGTAAAATATTTACGTGCTATCATTAGATTATATAATAATATAAATATATATATTATAATATTATATATATATATATATAATATATATATATACTATATATAATATATATATATATATATATTAAATAAAGGAATCAATTGTATGCATATGGATTTAGGATTATTTTCTACTTTTATTGTAAAACTGGGAATTTTGAATAGCGACATCTTGGGTTTCGATGGCTGTTCTACGATGTCTGGCAAAGAAGGTGTCCAAGCAATATTGCGGAAAAAGTATAAAAAAGCATTGTTCTTTCATTGCTCTTCACACAAATGATTTGAACACAATACCAGAAATCCGCAATACTGTGGGAACTATAAAGGACATATTACGTTTTTTCGCGAGTCGGTCTTGAGAAGAAAATTAATGCCAAACATCCCAAGCCTATGCCAGACCAGATGGTCTGAACAGCACAAGTGCATCAGAGTGTTTAAGGAGCACTTTGTACGAATGATGCAAGCATTAGAAACCCTTTCCATTGAAGGAAATACCACCACAAGAAAAAGCGCTTTTCAGTTGCATTCAGCGGCATGTAAGTCGTCATTCATCATGGCTATGATATTGATCGCGAAGTACTCTGCGATGTTAGAGCCAGTTGTAAATGCTCTCCAATTCAAGACCTTGGATATCGTCAAAACCTCGCAGCACATTCAACACATTGTGGAAATGGTTAGGACATCGAAAAGATGAAGAAAAAATCACCGATTGAAGTGTTAAAAGAGCTAATCAAAATCGCCCGACCAACTGGACTTGATCTGTTTATAACCAACAGGATTGTTTGGTAGGCAGCAGCACCGGCAGCAACTATCCAGCACAATCCCACGGAGTTCTGGAGAAGATGCCTTAAAATTTCGTATCTGGGTTCTATAAACTCTTTTTGGAATACGGTTTTCTACTGAAATACAACCTGATATGCATTGGCATATCTACATCCTTTCCACATGCTACTCATAACAATCGATGAGTTAAAGGAAAAGACAGCTTCATTTTATAGTTTTTACCACTTAGAAGGCATAGAAGAAGAGCTAGAACTTTGGTACAAAATTTGGAAGGACAAGAAACTGAATAGTGAAGAACTAAAAGATCTTGTTGTCTCCCAAGTCTTAAAGGAGACTGAACCTTTTTTTCCGTCGGCGAAAAAGGCTTTCATGATGCTACTCTCCCAGCCATGCACCATCAGTGCAGTAGAGCTCTCTTTCATTACTCTGCGAAGGATCAAGACTTGGCTACGAAGTACTATGGAAGACGACAGTTAACGGGCTTGCTAGATGAATGTACAGCAAGAAATTTGTGTTTTTGACAATTATAATTATTTTATTCAAACAGTAGTTGATAAATTTGCGTTGAACCCAAGGAAATTACTTTTTTAATAATATCAATTTTGCAGCTGCTCTATATTGTGAATTTTCCATCATTGCATATTGTATTTGATATTCTATTGTTTTAATAAAATTATTTTTTTTAAATATTAATCATTTAATTATCCATACAAATATTTCTAGTTTTATGTCTTCTTTCTTATATTATATATATATATATATATATATATATATATTATATATTATATATATATATATATTATAATATATATATATATATTTTATATATATATATATATTATATATATATATATATATATATATATATATATATATATATATATATATATATATATATATATATATATATATATATATATTATATATATATATATATATATATAATATATATATTA
>JABUQX010109257.1:27500-35000 GCA_015478945.1 Trachelipus rathkii
TTCTTAGATAAAATTTACTGGCAGAAGATGTGCTGAACAATTTCAAATAGTACAGAATCCTTAGTCCGGATCCGGATCCGAAGTCAGAGCCGTAGCCGGTAGCCCGGAGCCGGAGCCGGAGCCGGAGCCCGGAGCGCGAGCCGGAGCCGGAGCCGGAGGCGAGGAGCCGGAGTATGATTTATTTCGAAGAATATTTTTTTAGAAGTATCTGATGAACAATTTCAAATAGTGCCATCAAAAACCTTTCGGATCCCGGAGCTGAAGCGAACGTTGGAGCCGAAGCGGAGCGAAGCCGAAGCCGGAGCCGGAGCCGGAGCCGGAGCGGAGCCGGAGCCGGAGCCGGAGCGGAGCCGGAGCCGAGCCTGGGTAGATTTTTTTCCTCATAAAAATATATTTTTAGGTGAAAAATTTAATGATAGAAGCTTACTGACACTTTTCAAAAAGTGAGCAGCCTTAGTCAGATCCGGAAGCGAGATAAAGTCGTAGGCCTGTACCGTAAAGCCGTAGCCGGAGCCGTGAAAGCGGACGGAGACTGGGTATGATTTTTTTCCAAAAAATATTTTTTTTAAGGTGAAAAATTTAATGCAGAAGACGTAACTGAACATTTTCAAAGTAGTGCAGAATCTTAGTTCGGATCCGGATCCGATCCGGAGTCGGAGCAGGAGTCGAAGTTCACAGCCGGTGCCGTGTTTTGAATTTTTCTTTCGAAAGTTATTTTTTTCGGTAAAATTTATTGCTAGAAGAAGTGCTGAAAAATTTTCAAATAGTGCAGAAACCTTAGTTGGATCTGGATCCGAAGTGGAAGCCGGATTCGGAGCCGGAATCCTGTTATGAATTTTTTTTAAAAAATATTTTTTAGGTAAAAATTTAATGCCAGAAAACGTACCAAATCAACTTTCAACGGTGGCAGAAACCTTAAGTCGGGTTCGGATCCGATCCGGATCCGGATACAGTTCGGAGCCGGTCCTGGTAATAATTTTTTAAAGGATCTAATTTTCTTAGATGGAAAAATTTTATTTACAGAAAATTCCTGAACAATTTTCAAATAGTGCAGATCCTAAATCGGATCCGGATTCGGAGTCGGAGCCGGAGTCAAATGTCAGCCGGAGTATGATTTTTTCGCGAAAAATATTTTTTTGTTAAAAATTTATTGATAGAAGACGTGCTGAACAATTTTCAAATAGTGCAGAAACCTTAGTCAGATCCGAAGCCGAAGCCGAAGTCGAAGCCAGTGTCGGATCCGGAGCCTGAGCCGGATCCTGGGTATGATTTTTTTTCAAAAAATATCTTCATAGGCGAAAAATGTATTGCCAGAAGACGTGCTGAACAATTTTCAATTAGTACAGAAACCTTAGTCGGATCCGGAACCGGATTCGGAGCCGAACCCGGGGCCGGGTCCTGGGTATGAATTTTTTTTTAAAAAATATTTTTTAGGTGAAAAATTTATTGAAAGATGTGCTGAACAATTTTCAAATAGTGCAGAAACCTTTGATGGATCCGGATCCGGAGCAGGATCCGGAGTCGGAGACGGAGCCGAATCCTGTTTATAAATATTATTCAAGAAATATTTTTTAGTTAATAAATGCATTGCTAGAAGACTTGCTGACTAATATTCAAATAGTTCAAAAACCTTAGTCGAGTCCGGATCCGGAGTCGGAACCGGAGCCAGAGTCAGAGCCGGTTTCTGTTTATAAATTTTTTCAAGAAATATTTTTTTAGATGAAAAATTTATTGCCGGAAGACGTGCTGAACAATGTTTCAAATAGTGCAGAAACCTTAGTTGGATCCGGATCGGAGTCGGAAACTGAGCCGGATTCTGGGTATAATTTTGTTCCTATAAATATTTTTTTCGGTGAAAAATTTATTGCCAAAAGGCGTACTGAACAATTTTCAAATAGTGCAGAAACCTTAGTCGGATCCAGCGCCGGATCTGGAGCCGCACCCGGAGTATGAAACGGAACTGGATTCTGGGCATAAATTTTTTCAAAAAAATATTTTTGTACGTGAAAAATATATTGCCAGAAAGTACTGAGCAATTCTCAAACAGTGCAGAAAGTTGGATCCAGAGCCGGAGAAAAATATATATTTTTTCTTTGGGTTGTAAAAGAAATAAATCAAAGGCTTGAATTGATTTACTTGAAGAATAATATATATATATATATTATTATATATATATATATATATATAATTAAATATATTATTATATATATAAATATATATATATATATATATATATATTATATATATATATATATATATAATATATATAATATTATATATATATATAAGAATTGGGTTATGAAAGAATCAGATGTGGGGTGAGGTAGCAAGGGATGGTGCTAGAGTAATGAAGAATGAAAGAGAGTGGAGGGTGCCCTAGCTATTATATTCGGATGATTTGGTTTTGTGAGGCGAATCTGAAAAGGCTTTGGGGGATTAGGTAAGAGATTTGCAGGTGTGGTTAAGAGGGATTGAAATAAATGTAGAATAGAGTAGTTAATGGGTTGTGAGTGAGGACAGTTCTCTGTGTAAGTTTTTAGATGGTGATCAGCTGAAACAAATGTCTTAGTTCAAATATTTAGGAAATATGGTGGATGAAAAGGGAACGGATGATGCAGAATGAAGTATGAAAGTTGTGAATGGCAGGAAGATGGTTGGTGCAATTAAATCCTTAGTGGATGTAAAGGGAATAAGCCTTGAGTGTGCTTAAGTCTTACATGACGGTATGCTATTAAATGTTCTAATGTATAATAGTTAGACTATGGTCTGGAATAAGAGGTAAATGATATAAAGTATAGATATAGACTTCTGCTGGGGCTAACACGGCATTTTTGATGGGTTGCTGGGGTCTTGGGTTACAGCGAGCAACAACCAAGGTCAAGCCATGCCGACATGGGCACAAGATGCTTGTTGCGATAAATTTGCAATAATAGGACGAAGAAAAATTTCATTCGCGCCAGGATTCGAACCATTGAAAACAGCGTCGCCTTATACAATGTACAGGAGGCTCTACCACGCCGATCCGCCACTCTAGAAACAAAGAAGGTATCTGGAACAGCTTTTAAGTCCCTCCCTGCTTCGATATCACTGTTTAGAAACGGTACTTATTTAAATGCCCATAGAAGGGTGCTTTTAACCCCTTACTGGGGCTACACAGCATTCTACTAGTTTGCTCCCGTGTTACAGGAACCAACCAAAGTCAGGCCACGCCGACATGGGAACATCATGCTTGTTGCGACAAATTTGCACATAAATAAGGCACGAAGAAACATTTACTCGTGCCAGGACTCGAACCATCCAACCAACAGCTTCACACGTTAGACATGTACAGGGAATTCACCACTAGTCCGATTCGCACCACAAAAAAGAAGGTATCTCTTTACAGTTTTCAAGTTTCCTTGCTTCGATATCACTCGCTTTGAAACTCGATACTCTTATTTAAATCCATGAAGGGTGGTTGGCACCCCCTGCTGGGGCTACAACGGCATTCTCTTGGGTGCTCCTGGGTTACAATGGCAACCAAGCAACGTCAACGAACGCCGACGTTGCACAACAATGCTTGTTGCGACAAAATTTTGAATTATAAGACGAAGAAAAATTTCACTCCCGCCAGGATCGAACCATCGACAACAGCGTCACTGTTAGAACAATGCACAGGAGGCTTACCACTATTGCGATCCCGCCTCCCCAGAAAAGAGCATCTCGGAAGTTTTCAAATTTCCTGCTTCGATATCAACTGCTTTGAAACTCGATAATTATTCAAATCCATAGAAGGGTGGTTGGAACCCTTGCTGGGGCTACACACGGAATTCTGCTAGTTTGCTCCCCGTGTTACGGGAGCAACCAACCAAAGTCAGGCCACGCGACATGGGCACAACATGCGCTTGTTGCGACAAATTTGCACTAATAAGACGAAGAAAAATTTCACTCGCGCCCAGGACTTGAACATGCGACAGCCGCTCACCGATTTAGACAATGTACAGCGAGGTTTCCACCACTGTCGAGGCACCCCAGAAGAAAGGTATTTCGTTACAGTTTTTAAGTTTCCTGCTTTGATATCACTGCTTTAAAACTCGATAATTATCTAATCCACAGAAGGATGGTTTGAACCCCTCTCTGGAGCTACACGGCATTTTTCAGGGTGCTCATGGGTTACAGAAGCAACCGACCAAAGTAAGGAACGCCAACAGGCGCACAGCATGCTTCTTACGACAAATGCAAAATAAGACGAAAAAAATTTCGCTCGCGCCAGGACTCGAACCATCGACAACAGCGTCACCGTTAGACAATATACAGGACGGCTCTACCATAGTCCCGATCCGCCTCCCAAGAAAAAGAACGTATCTCGGAAGTTTTCAAATTTCCTGCTTCAATGTCACTAGCTTTGAAAACTCGACACTTATTTAATCCACGAAGGGGTGGATTGAACCTTGCTGGGGCTACAACGAGGGCTTTTTCCCCCCCCCTTCTGGGGTGCTCCTGAGTTACAGGGGGCCACCGACCCAAAGTCAAGGCACGCTGATATGCGGCACAAGATGCTTGTTGCGCCAAATCTGCAATAATAGGACGAAAAAAATCCTCGCGCCAGGACTCGAACCACGACACAGCGTCGCCGTATAGATAATGTACAAGGAGGCTCTACCCATAGTCCGATGTCGCCTCTTCAAAAAAGAAGGCATCTCGGAAGATCAAATCTCCTGCTTCAATACCACTGCTTTGAAACTCGCTATTATTTAAATCCTCAGAAGAGTGGTTGGAACCCCTTCTGGGGCTAGCACAGGCATTTTTCAGGGGTGTTCATTGGTTACAGGAGCAGCCGGCCAAAGTCAAGGATCGCCGACATTCGCACAACATGCTCGTTGCGAGAAATTTGCAATAATAAGCACGAAAAATAATTTCACTCGCGCAGGACACGAAACATCGACAACAGCGTCGCCGTTAGACAATGTACAGGAGGCTCTACTACTAGTCCCGATCGCCTTCTCCAAAGGAGACATTCGAACAGTTTTCAGTCACTGCTTCTACATTCATGCTTTGAGAAACTGAAACTTATTTAAATCATAGAAGTTGCCTTGGAACCATATATGATATATATATAATATATATATATATTATATATATATATATTATTATATATATATATATATATATATATATAATATATTATATATATAATTTATATTTTATATATATATATATATATATATATATATATTATTATATTATATATATTTATATATATTTTATATATATATATATATAATATTTATATATATAATATAATATATATATTATATATATAATATAATATATATATTATATATCTATATATATATATATATATTATATATATTTATATATATATATATATATATATATATATCTATTTAACTTTATTTATTTATTTACCTCAGCTTTTTTCCCGCGCGGGGTAGTGGTACGCACAGCCTCTCTCATTCACACTTCCCTCATCTCGCCCCACCCACCTCCTCCATTCCATTCTATCTCTCGCCAACACCCTACCCTCTTCCTCCCTCATCCCTCCTTCCTCCAGCATCTCCTTTATTCCATCATCCACCTCCTTCTTGGTCTCCCCTTCCTCTCCTTCCTATTCCCTCTCCGCCTCCCACACTCTCCTAACCCTCTCTGTTCCTCCCTTCTCACTCGATGCCCGTACCACTTAAATTCCCTTCCTCCGCTCTCCCACCAAACCCATTCTTATCCTTATCACATCTCTCCTCACCACCCTATCCTAATCCTCATTCCCTCTGCTAACGCCCCACAAACCGCTCTCACCCTTCATCTCAAATACTTCCACCTTCTTCCTGGACCTGGCAACCCCCACGTTTCCCACCCATACAACACCGCTGGTACACAAATTTTTTAAAACATACTTAACTTAACTTTCTGTGATAAATCCCCTCCTTTCCATAATTCTCTCAGACCACTCAAGGCTTCTCATTCCTTCTCCTACTCTATGTTCTATCCCCTCCTTCATCCCTCCCCCCTTTCCCAAATCCATCCCTAAATATCAAAATCTTTACTTCTTCCAATACTACACCCCTACTCTAACCTCTAACCCTCCCCCTCCTTCTTCTCCTCCTCACACTAACCTTTACTCTTACTGGATTTATTTTAGCCCCTTTTGTCACACATTCTCTCAAATCCTCACCAATACCTCAGCCCTCTCCGGTTCTTCGCCACTGGGCAGTATCGTCCGAACGTAATCATGTTCATTCCCTTCTAACATTCCCATTCATCAATTCCACCACCCTCCCCTTCCTCACCATTCCTCTGCAAACACTCTCCATAACCAAATTGAATAGCCACGGGCGACACTTACACACCCTGCCTCAAACCTTCTCACCAACCAAACATCCTCACTCTCTCCTCTAACACTCTCCCACACACATTCTATATTCCTATACAAGGCACTAATACCCTTACCTATATTTTACCCCATCATTTCTCTCCAACACCTCCACAATTTCACCCCTCTTCACTCCTATCATATGATTTTCTACTAAATCTAAAAAACACCTAACCTTTCCCCTTTCTTCTCTCTACTTTTTCTCGCACAAGCATCTTTTAGTGGTAAACACTTGTCCACAACCCTCTTCCTCCAAATCCTCCTTGTTTCTCCCATTCTCCCCTCCGTTAAACCTCTCACTCTCTCAATCAGTATTCTCCCATACACTTTCCTACCACACTTAAAAGACATATACCTCTATAATTCCAACACTCCATCCTATCCTTTCCCTTATACAGGGGAACCAAACAACCATTTCCTCCAATCCTGTGGTCCTCACCACTTCCTCCAAATATATTTAATATAAACCTATACAGTATTCCTCCACGCCCTATACTCCCTTTCTGTTAACATTTCATCTCTCAACATGCATAGACCTGCGGACTTCCCTTCTTTTTCATTTATTCCAGGCCTAATTTTCCTCGCGTTTTTTTATTTTGTATTTCATCCTCCCCTCCCTCCCAATTCACTCCCCATCCTCACCTCTTGCACATCTTCCTCCCCTCCCCACTTCATTCCATAATCCACTAAAATACTCCCCCACCTCTTCCTCACCCTATCCTCTCCTCCCTATCCACTCCCAATCTCCTCCCTTAATCCTCTCCCCAACCCCTCCTTCTCTTCCTTTTTTTTATTTACTTCTTTCCAGAACATCTTACTCCCCGATTCAAAATTTTTCCGTCACTTTTCTACACCATTCCTCTTTTTGCTCTTCTCTTCGCCCTCTCCACCACCCTCTTTGCTTCTACTCTAACCCTTCTATATTCCTCCCAGCTTCCCTCTCTCCTACTTCCCAACCATTTCACATAAGCCTCCTTTTTCTTTTCAACCCACTCCTTCACCTCCTCACTTCCAATTGCCATTCGCCTCCCTTTTCCTTCTGCTTGCACCCACCCTTTTTACTCCACTCCCTTCTAGCCTCTTCACATACTGCCTCTTTAAATCTCATTCCACTCCCCCTCCATGCCTCC
>JABUQX010109257.1:40000-45094 GCA_015478945.1 Trachelipus rathkii
AGATTGGGCCTGCGATGGAAAGAAGGACTCAGAGGAAGGACCAAGGAAGAGATGGAGGGACACAGTGGAGGATTCATTGATGAGAGTGGGCTGCCTGCGGTGAGGAAATACAAGAAAGAAGACTGTGGAAGAGTCAGGAGCCGAGTGGGAAACGCATGCCTGAGATCCACTGAAGGTCGTGGTTTTTTTACAGACCATGGGAGGGTCCTGGGGGAGGACGTAAACAGTAAGTACCGTATATCATATATATATAATATATAATATATTATATAATATATAAGATATATAGTATATTATATATTATATATATATATAATATTATATTATATATATATTATAATAAATATATATATAAAATTTGTATTTTTATTTATTAATTTAAAAAAATATTATTTTTTATTTTTTTAAATTTGAGTTTTTATACATATACAAAAAGATGAAGTTCAAATGTCAAAGTTATGCAAAATCACCTTTCCTTTTAAGACAAAAAAATAGTTGAAGAAGTAGTAGTAGTAGTTATTTCACTACTACTATAACTTGATACTATTATAAAAACTACCTACTACTACTACTAACTACTACTACTACTAAAAATAATAATAATAATAATAATAATAATAATAATATAATCATAATAATAATAATAATAATAAAATAAATAATAATAATAATAATAATAATAATAATAATAATAATAATAATAATAATAATAATAATAATAATAATAATAATAATAATAATAATAATATAAATAATAAAAATAATAATAAAAATAAGAATAAAATAATAATAATAATATATATTAATAAATATAATGATAATAATAAGAAATAATAATAATAATAATCATAATAATAATAATAATAATATAAGAAACTAGTAATATATAAGTACAAATAATATTAAACTTCCTATTAAACCATTTTCACTATTATTATTATTATTATTATTATCTTATGTATTATTATTTTATTATATTATTAATATATCTGTAGTTTAATTTTTCATTATTTTTTTTATAATTATTTTTAAATTTATTTATGTCGTTTCGTTTTTATTATTGGCATAATTATTATATACGTCTTTCTTACGTTTGTATTATTATTATTATTATTATTATTATTATTTTTTATTATATTATTTTAAGAATTATTATTATATTTTTTTTTATTATTATTATTATTTTTACGTCGAATTAATCGTTTAGTAGTAGTAGTAGTTTTATCAATAGTAAAGTTATAGTAGTATGAACTAACACTACTACTACTTCTTCACTATTTTTTTGATCTAAAGGAAAGGTGATTTTGCATAATTTGACATTTGATTTCAACCTTTTTTGTATAAAATAAAACTCAACTTTAAAAAATAAAAATAATATTTTTTAAATTAATAAATAAAATACAAATTTTAAATATATATATATATATATATATATATTATATATATATATATATATATATATATATATATATATATATATATATTATATATATATATATTATATATATATATATATATATATATATATATATATATACTTATTTACTGTCTTACTGTCCTCCCCCAGGAAGGTCCTGGTCTTGTAGAAAACCACGACCTTTCAGTGGACTCAGCATGCGTTTCCACTCGGCTCTGACTTCCCACAGTCTTCTTTCTTGTATTTCCTCCACCGCAGGCAGCCCACATCTCATCAACGAATCTTGCAACGATTCCCTCCATCTCTTCCTTGGTCTTCCTCTGAGTCTTCTTCCATCCGCATCCACTCCCATCGTTCTTCGCCAGAACGTCTTCGTTTTTTTTCCAAATGTCCCCACCATATCTGATTCTTGCGACATCTATCCTATTCAACATAGGTGTCACTCCGATTTCCCTTATGACTCTTTCATTCCTTATTTTATCTTTCTTAGTCTTTCCAATTATTGCTCTTAAGATCTTCATCTCCGTTGCCTGTATCCTACTTTTATGCCTTTTGGTAGTACACCATGTCTCTGCACCGTATAGCAATATAGGAGCTAACACTCCTTCGTAAATTTCTTTCACCCCTACACAAATATATTTGGTATTCATCAAGGATACAACACCCTAGCCGCTCTTACCGACTTTCGTTATGCTATCCGTGATTCTGCATCACTCCCTCCGCCCTCTGTATATATTCCACCAGGTATTTAAAATTCTTTAACTTCTTAAGCTTTCTCCATTTACATGATTTCCCAAACATCCCTCCGCCTCTCCTGCCTCACCATCATCACTTCTGTTTTCTCAGTGTTCATTTGTAGTCCTTTTGCTCCAAGTTTTTCCGCGAAACATCTCGTAATTCTTTCCATTCCTTCTCTACTTTCACTCCACACCGCCAAATCATCTGCATATGCCATGATGTCTCCTTCCATTTTCCCCACCTCCTCTTTAGCCTCCTCAATGACTTTATCAATATAAGCTATGAACAATAAGGGTGACAATACGCTTCCCTGTTTCACCCCCTTCGCCACCTCAAACCATTTTTCATTTTTATATCCAGTTCTCACATTGCACTTTGCCACTTTGTAGATACTCTTCAGTGCATCACACAATCTCCCCACTCCATAATTCTCTTCTAACACCCTCCATAATCCATTCCTAGGTACCGTGTCAAAAGCTTTAATTAAATTCATAACCACTACATAAATCATCCTGTTGTATTCGTAAATCTTCCCCCCAATCTGTCTTAAGGTGAACTTAAGGTCTGTCGTACATATACCCTTCCTGTACCCATGTTGTTCCTCTTCTAGTTGTGGTTCGATAATCTCTCTCAGTCTTTTCTCCAACACTCTTTCATATATTTTTGCCATATGATCTATCAAGGAGATCCCCCTGTAATTTTTGCACTCTCCGGAGTCTCCTTTCTGTTTATATATTGGAATAATAATAGTTTTTCACCAGCTCTCTGTGACCTCTTTCCTTCTCTAACACTCATTTAGTAGCTCCAAAATTTTCTCTCTCATCACCTCTCCACCTTCCTTAATCAACTCAACTGCTATTCCATCTTCTCCGGGAGCTTTATCATTTTTCATTTTCTTTATAGCTTCTTCTAGTAATTTCATATATATATATATATATATATATATATATATATATATATATATAATATATATATATATATATATATATATATATATATATATAAATATATATATATATATATATATATATAACGTATCAATACAAGAGCTAAAATATGTTAAAAATTTCGAACGAGGCTTACTAAATGATTAACCACCTTTCCTCAAGCTAATCACTTTTAAAACAAGTTAATAATAAAGAGAAAACAGACGTTACAATTCAATCCAGATGGTTGACATATTACGTATTTTTTTTTTTGTTCTGAGCTGTTGAGCAAATATTGACAATTTAGAGAATAGTTTAAGAACATGATTTGTAAATTCATCTAATAAATTATTATTAAAGAAATTAAAATTTTTAACATTTATAATTGGAAATAACTTGTTAACTGTATTTCCTGCAACTTATTCTAAACCCTTCTCGACATCTGACCTCAGGGTTTTTCTATAATTTTATGCATGGCTTAAGAAAATTTTTATCTCCAATCTTCAAAGTAGTACTTTCTTCTTGATAAATCAGAGGTTCTTCCTACAGTTATAACATTAAAATCTTTAAAGGGAATCTTATAAACTCCTAAATTATTGAGCTTCTGCTTGGTAAATTTTTGGATATTTATTAATGAAAGGAATGCTACTGTAAATACAAATGAAAACTCTTTTTTTTCTTGAATTTTTTTTAAGGTTTTCAGATAGAACAATAATATTTATTTTAAAATTACTATTTTAATACGACTGATCTGCTTTCTTGAGGAAAGCTCTTTTTTACCGGCGCAAGAGACCAAGAAAAAAAGTTAAACATGGTAAATATATATATATATATCTATAATATATAATATGAATATATTATATATATATTATATATATATATTATATATATATATATATATTATATATAATATATATATATATTATTATATGATATATTATATATATAGATATATATATATATATATCATATATATATATATATTATCTATATATATATATATATATTTATTTCATATATAATATATTATATAATACATATATATGTATATATATATATACATATAATAATATATATATATTATTATATATCTATATACTCATATATATATATATTATATATTATATATATATTATATATATAATATTTATATATATATATATTATATATCATATAATATATATTTATATAATATATATATATATTTATTATTATATTATATAATATCAATATATATAGATATATATATATATTATTTATATTATATATATAAATACATACTATATAGATATATACTATATATAATTATATATATATTATTATAAAATATATTTTATATATATATATATACTATATATATATATATATATATATATATTATATATATCTATATAATATATATATATATAAATATATATATATATAAATATATAATATATATATATATATAATATCTATATAGTATATATACTATATATATATATAATAATATATAATATTATATTATAATATATATATATATGTATATATAATGTTATATATATATATATATATATATATATAATATATATATATATATATATATATAAATGTATGTATATATATATATATGTATATATATATATATATATATATATATATATATATATATATATATATATATATATATAACTTAGCGTCAGGGATTGCTGGTGCTGTTTTGATCGATTGTCTTGATAGGGTTAAAGATCTTGATTTGGAACTGGAAAGTTTAAGCAGGGGAACCTTAATAATTATCTAATCCTGAATGGAGACAAAATTAGCCGGATGTTTACTGATGTGAGCAGTTGAAATCATTAAAGAGGAAGCAATTTCTGCAATTGGTAAAGTACGTTGCCTAATTTGGACTAGACACGAATCGGGATTAAGAGGGCTTTCAAATATAGTAAGCAAAAGAATAAGCTCTGCATCGAATTCGACGGTGAAACGTTTAGAGAGAAAATATTATCTGCATACAAAAAGCTTACTGTGAAG
>JABUQX010109258.1:0-24435 GCA_015478945.1 Trachelipus rathkii
CGGTAGTACTTTGGATTTCATTCCCTGGGGAGAATTTGTTTTAACCGTTTTCAAGGCTTTATCGTGAAACGCTTTCGCGTTTTCGTTATAATCAAATAATTTTAATTATAATTTAAATGTTAAGTAGATTTTAATAATGTTATGGTATTAATTTAATGAATACTACAGTAGGTAAAGTGATTTATATTTATTGACATTTTCTAGCGATGAATTTTTCCAAAATTATGAATTTTATTTTCATTGTGTGAGCCAATAAAAAGTGAAAAAGAATTATACAGCAATAAATTTAAATAATTTCTAATAATAATAATATTTACACACTTTATGTAATATAGGTGCTATATTACAGGTGTGAGGCTCTCTGTATTGCTTTCATCATGGCACAACTTAAAAAGAATTTTTTTGCCATTTTGAATGGCTGTATTTTCTTCAAAACCAAGCAAATACCAAAGGTCAATATTGCGGGTGAAGGAACATCTATGGTAGTAGTATATTGAAAATTCAGATTTTTAGCACTTACCCCATCAGAGATATTAAGGTTCAAAGTTACCGATTTTCCGAAAAAATTGATTTTTGGACACCCTGTAAATTTTTAAAAAAATACAAACTTCAAAAGATTTAAGTTAAACCATACTTTGGTATGTATCATCACACAAAATTTTATATCGTTAAATTATTTCCTTCTTTTAATAATACACTCACGAAAATGGAAATTTCTTCGATTTTTAACACAATTTTTTGGATTCATTTTCATGGTGAAATATTATTTTCCCAAAAAAAAAACATTAAAGGCCAAATGTACCTTAAAGTATCCTTAACAAATCACTCTCTATGAAATTTGGTATAGAATTATCAATATGGAGATATGACTTAAAATGTTACCTCTATTAAGTGATAAATTTTGCTCCACCTGGTCAAACATTTTGGCTCACCCTGTTACAACCAGAGTAAATTTACAAAAACGAATGGTGGTTTTGAACTTGCCAGGGATAACATTAACGCCATGCAAAATATAAAGGTTTTCAAAAATTATCGAGCGGCCAACTACTCCAATGATCGCTCACGGATTATTATATATATATATATATATATATATATATATATATATATATATATACTCTTTCCTCATATATATATATATATTCATATTTATATATGTATATATAATATATATATATATATATATATATATATATATGTATATAAATATATATATAATATATATATATATATATATATATATATATATATATATAACTATATATCTATATAATAATAATAATAATATATATATATAATATATATATATATATATAATTAATATATATATATATATATATATATATATATATATACTTATATATATAAATATTAACCATAATATGTATATATATATATAACATATATATATATATATATATATATATATTAAATAACATACCGTATATATATATATATATATATGGAAATATATATATATATATATATATATATACTTTATATACCTGCTATACCATATATATACTCTTATATCTACTCTCACTGTCTTTCTGCTATATATATATTTATTTATTTATTTTGCTACTTCCTTTTGAAAAGTGCATTGCCCATCAACTGAACCTCCTCACATCTCGCCCTCACCCACCTACTCACTCACCCCACTCTATCTCTCGCCAACACCCTACCCTCTTCCTCCCTCATCCCTCCCTCCTCCAGCAATACTCCTTTATTCCATCAAAATCTTGCACCTCCTTGGTCTCCCACCTCTCCTTCTATCCCCTCAGCCTCCCAAACTCTCTAGCTTTCCTCTCTGTTTCTATCCAAATTCTCACTAGATGCCCATACCATCTTAACATTCCCTTCTCCGCTCTTCCCACCAACCCATTCTTCCAATCACATCTCTCCCTCACCACCCTATTCCTGATCCTCTCCCTTCTGCTAACCCCACAAACAGCTCTCAACCCCTTCATCTCAAATACTTCCAACTTCTTCCTGGACCTGGCATTCAAACCCCACGTTTCACACCCATACAACACCGCTGGTACACAAATTTTTCAAACATACTTATTTAACTTTCTGTGATAAATCCCCCCCCTTCCATAATTCTCTCAGACCACTCAAAACTCTCATTCCTTCTCCTACTATGTTATCTCCTCCTTCATCCCTCCCCCCTTACCCAAATCCATCTAAATATCTAAAAATCTTTACTTCTTCCAATACTACACCCCCCACTCTAACCTCTCCTCTCTTTCCTCCTCCTCAAATACTAACACTTTACTCTTACCTGGATTTTATTTTAAGCCCCTTTTGTCACCATTCTCTCAGACTCCCTCTGCCAAATACCTCCAAGCTCCCTTCCATGTTATCATCTCTTCGCCACTGAGACTGGCCAATCGTCCACAAACATATCATTCACTTCCTTCTATCATTCCCGTTCATCAGTTTCCACTACTCTGACCTCTCTGTAAACATATCATAAACAAATTGCAGACCAGCCAGGCCGACATTACACACCCCTGCCTCAGACCTCTCACCACCCCAACATCTGCTCTCCCTCTACTCTCACACATTCTACTATTCCTATAAAGCCTATGCCCTTTTTCATTTGCCCCCATCATTTCCTCCAAAACCCTCCACAATTCACCCCTCTTCACTCTATCGTATGCTTTCTCTAAATCTAAAAAACACACTTTTCCTTTCCTCTCTATACTTTTCTCCACAAGCATCTTTAGTGTATCCACACACCCCCTTCCCCTAAATCCTCCTTGTTCTTCCCCCATTCTCCCCTCCGTTAAACCTCTCACTCTCTCAATCAGTATTCTCCCACACACTTTCCCTACCACACTTAAAAGACATATACCTCTATAATTCCCACATTCCATCCTATCTCCTTTCCCCTTATACATTGGAACCAAACAAACATCCTCCCAATCCTGTGGTACCTCACCACTCCTCCAACATATATTATATAACCTATACAGCCATTCCTCCCACCCCTATACCTCCTTTCTGCAACATTTCCATTCTCACGCATCCAGACCTGCGGACTTCCCTTTTTTTCCTTTATTCAAGGCTCTAATAATTTCCTCCATTTGTATTTCATCCTCCCCCTCCCTCCCCAGTTCACTCCCCATTCTCACCTCTTGCAAAACTTCCTCCCCTCCCCCACCCACTTCATTCAATAATCCCCTAAAATACTCCCCCCACCTCTTCCTCACCTTATCCTCTCCCTCCTATCCACTCCCCATCTCCTCCCTTAATCCTCTCCCCCAACCCCTCCTTCTTCTTCCTTTTTTTATTTATTTCTTTCCAGAACATCTTACTCCCTGATTCAAAATTTTCCGTCACTTTTCTACACCATTCATCTTTTGCTCTTCTCTTCGACCCCCTCTTTGCTTCCACTCTAACACTTCTATATTCCTCCCAGCTTTCCCTCTCTCCTACTTCCCAACCATTTCACATAAGCCTCCTTTTTCCTCCTTCACCTCCTCCCTCCACCATTCACTCCCTTTTCCTTCTACTTGCCCCCACCCTTTTCACTCCACATACCCGCCTCTTCACATATTGCCTCTTTAAATCTCATCCCCTCCCCCTCCACCTCCCCAATTCCCGTCCCTCTCACGTCTCTCCACCTTTCCTCCATACCTCTCCTAAACTCCCTCTTACACACTGTCTCATCCAATTTTTCCACCTTTATCACTTCTACTCTCCTTTTTTTTCCCCTTTCCCTAACCGTCACCTCTCCTCCTACCCTTATCCTAGCAACCACCAAATAGTGATCCGATGTCACCTCCCTGCCCCTCTAATACATTTACATCTAGTAATCTACCTCTATCTTTCCCATTTACACATAATCCAGTACCTACTCCCCCGTTATCTCACTCTTCCATGTATACTTCTGATTTTCACTTTTTTTTGAACCAAGTATTTCCCACTATCATTCTTCTTTCAACACACAACTCTAACAGGCTTTCTCCATTAACATTCCTCTCCCCTACCCCAAATGGTCCTACATTCTTCCCACCCCCTCCCTTCCCACTCCTGCATTCAAATCCCCCAAAAGACAAATTTTATCATTAACCCCAAAACTTTCCCAACACTCATTCAACTCCCTCCAAAAACTTTCTCTCTCCTCCTCCCTCGCTCCATTCACTGGTGCATATGCACATCCACATTTCCCCCCCGAATTTCACTTTTACCCACATTATCCTTGAACTCACCTGCCTGCACAACTTTACCTTATCCCACACCTCTTTCCTCATAACTATTCCCACCTTCCCTCGCCCTCACTCTCTCGTTCACCCCTGATATTATACCCTTGTATTTTCCAAATTCCATCTCCCTCTTTCCCTTCAGCTTAGTTTCTGTTACCCCTAGCACATCCAACCTTTTTTCTTCGAACATTAACCCCACTTCCTCCTCTTCCAAATCTATAGATTGCAGATTCATACATCCCACCTAATTACCTCTCTCCTCCCCATCTTTTCCCTTCTTTTTTTTTTTTTTCTGTGTGTGTGTGTGGGCTGCACGCTTTGTGGGACTCCCACCCTAGGCACTTCCCAACACCTAAGGCTACCACCCAAACTCACTTAAAGGAAATATACTTAGTAATATATATATGTATATATATATATATATATATATATAATATATATATATATATATATATATATATATATATATATATATATATATATATATAATAATAATATATATATAAATAATATATAATAATAATAATAATAATAATATATGCATCAATAATATTTATATATATATATATATATATATATGTATATAATATATATGTATATATATAATAATGTATAAAGAATATATATATAGTGATATGTAATAATATACGTATATGTATATATATTAGTAACGGTAATGATAGCTCGTATTTATATATACATGTATATATATATTTAATAATAATATATACATATATATATAGAAAAATAATAATATGTATAGTATAATAAATTCTATTTCTCTTTCATTAATATATATATATATATATATATATATGCTATATATAACTATACTATATATATATATATATATATATATATATATATATATATATATATATATATATATATATATATATATATATATATATATTTTGTTTGTTATATTAATATATGTGTATTTGTGTGTGTGAGTATAGTCCATCAGCCTCTGAGGGTAATGTTGAAGAGAGTACGATTTTCTGGGATAATCTGAATGATGTTTTGGATGGGGTGAGTAGGAGCTTTAGATTGATTGTGTTGGGTGACCTAAATGGTTGGATAGGTGATCATAAAAGGGATGGTATAACAGGTGGCTTTGGGGTGTCGGGAGAAAATGAGAATGGTAGGAAGGTGATTGACTTCTGTGAGGAGAGAGGTATGTGTGTAAGTAATACTTTCTTTAAACACAAGAGTATACTCATAAGTACACTAGAGCTGGTGTAGGTAGAGATGGCATTGAATTGAAAAGTGTCATTGATTTTGTGTTGGTGAAGGAGGAGATGTTGAAGTATGTGTTGGATGTTAAATCAGTGAGGGGTTAGGAATGGGATTACTGGATCATTATGTTGTTTTATGTAAAATTAAGCTAGGGGTATTAGGGTTATTAATTAAGTAAAATACGAGAGGGCAATTACAAAAATTAATTGAGTGAGAAGTTAAGTGAACAAGGTAATAAGGATAAATATTTAAGAGTGCTTGCAAGTAAATCAGTTGATTGTGAAGAAGCAGTTGTTAGCAGTACATAAGAAGTATGTGGATGTGCTAAAGTAGGAATTAAGAATGTTAACAATGAGTGGTGGAATGAACAGGTGATGCAAGAGGTTAAAAGTAAAAAAAGAAGCGCTGTTGAATGTACTAAAAGCCAATGATGAAGTATCAAAATAAAGGTGTTTGGAATTATATAAGGAGGAAAAAAGAAATACTAAAAGATGCATACGTAGGAGGAAAAAGTACATGAACAGTATGGAAGAGGAGGTTGGATGTGTGAGGGATTTACAAGGGAATGGAAGCTCTTCGAGAAGAGATAAAGGATTAGAATGAGAATAAGGGGAATCTGCTTAGAATAATGAATAGGGATGGTGCTTTCGTAACTGATGAAATGGATGTGAGGGGAGAGTGGAGGGAACACTTCAAAAATCTGCATAACATTAGCAGTAATGAAGAGGTGATAGTGAATGTGAGTGGGTTTGATGGTGCAAGAAGGAATAGGTATTTTGGGGATAAGGTCATTGTAGTAAGGGAGGCAGTGAGGAGAAATTGAAAGTGTGGGTTAAAGAATGGTAAATCTACAAGTATAGATGAAATTACTCTTGAAATGATCAAGAACGGAGGTGAGATGGCGATTGATTGGATTTGGAAGTTGTCTAACAAAGCATTTATGGATGGTGTAGTTCCGATGGTTGGAGGCAGTAATAGTATCCTTGCAAAAGGGTGCAGGGGGATAAGGATAACTTGTAGAATTATAGGTGGTGTTAGTTTATTGAGTGTTGTAGGGAAGATGGAAGTTTAATTGGAAAGAAGTACGTCAGTGACTGAAGGACTGATTTTGAAGAACTAGTGCGTTTAGGAGTGGTAGAGATGTGTGGATAAATCTTTACATTGAAACAAATGATTGAAAATGAGAAGAAGAATAATACAAATTGTATTTAGTTTTATCAGTTTGCAACAGGCGTATGATTGGATTAATAGGGAAGCGCAGGTGTTAGTGATATATAATGTTGGTGATAGGCTTTTGAATGAAATCAAAAGTATGCATGACGATAGTGAAGCGTGTGTAAGAATAAATTGAGTCGAAAGTGATCGGTTTAATATTAATAAGCGAATTGAGGCAGAGAAGGAATTTGTTATGTCTCGTTGGTTAATCAATTTGTATATGGATGAGGGTGAAAGAATGGATGGGGTTATATGAAAGAAATTAGAGGTGGGGTGGTGGGGTTCTTGTTAGGAGTATCTGAATGGGAGAGTGGAGGATGTACCACCAATATATGCAGATGATTTGGTTTGTGTGGCCGAATCTGAAGAAGGACCCCGAGGAGGATTGGTAGAAGATTTGGCTGGGTGTAAAGGAGGGGTTTGAAGTAAATGTAGATAAGATAAGGTTATGGTTGTGAGTGAGGAACGACCGTGGTGTGAAGTTATGTTAGATGGTGAGCAGCTGGCAGTGTCTGAGTTTAAATATTTAACATATATGTTGGATGAAAAGGGAACGGATGATGGAGTGTAGTAGGAAAGTTGTGAAAATGGCAGGAAGGTGGCTGGAGCAATTAAATTGTTGGTGGATGTAAAGGACTAAGTCTTGAGGTGTGCTAGGGTCTTACCTGAGGGTATGTTGTACCTGTGTTAATGTATTGTGAGACTATGGTTTGGAATGATATAGATATAAAGCATGGGTTTCAGAATTGGACGAAGAAATCTTAGGGAAGCGTGTTAGGTGTGAGAATGAGGAATGAACGTATTAGAGAGTTGTTTGTTGTGAAGAAAGTGGTAAATGAGAAAATAAATATAGTACATTGAGATGGTTTGGTCATGTGGAAAGGATGGATGGTAGTCAGTTGGTTAAGCGGATGTATAGAACATAAGAACATAAGAAATATAGGGACAGTAAGAAGCCACATGGACCTATCAAGACTGTCCCAGTCAACCCACTAACCAAACATGCTCTCATGCAAATCCACAAAGCACCCTAGGGCTTGTCAAATTCATGTAACTAAAATCCACCAATTTGGCTTAGTCAAAAAAAATGATATATGATACCCAAACCATCCACATGCCTTAATAACTAAATTATGGTCATATGCAGTATAACATTAATAACTACTGTAACTAAAAACCAGACAATTTGGCTTCGTCTAAATATACTAGGCCTATATTAAGACATTAAGACATTAAGAATATAGAGACAGTAAGAAGCCACATGGGCCTGTCGAGATTATCCCAGTCAACCCACTAACCAAACATGCTCATGCAAATCAACAAAGCACCCCTGGGCTTGTCAAATTACTGTAACTACAAATCCACCAATTTGGCTTAGTCAAAAATAATGATATAGCTATACATGATACCCAAACCATCCACATACGTCTATCAACTAAGTTATGGTCACATACAGTCTAACAATTACTCAACTATACTCTTAAAAAACCACGCCAATTTGGCTTCGTCTAAATATATTATATGATACCAACCGGCATCCATAAACGTATCAGCCTTTCTTAAATCTTTTAATCGAGTGCACTCAATAACCTCCTCCGCGAATATTCAAGATTTGCTGAAAGCCTATTACACAAGATTACATGCTTTCTAATATCAAGATGGCATGCTTTCTACTATTTTCTTATTATGCCCCCTGGTCACATGTCCATGCTCTACTATGAAAAATTTATTGGTCTCTGTATTATCAATAGATGTAAATATTTTGTAGACATGTATCATGTCCCTCTGAGAAATCGTCTTTCTACTGAAAACATTCCCTAACTCCTTCAGGCTCTCCTCATAGCTCTTACCCTCAAAACCAGAAATCATCCTTGTTGCCCTACATTATTCGCTCTAGCATATCTAAGTCTTCCTTTAAATAGGAACCCAAACTTGTGCACAATACTCTATTACTGGCCTAACATAACTATATCTATCATACAGTTTATTTATTACTTCCTTGCTCTTGTAAACAACATTGCGATTTATTGTGTTAGCATCTTATTAGCTTTTATTTCTGCTTTAACACTGATTAGCTTCTTTCAAATTACTGCTTATATTCTAAATCTTTTCTTGGTCCAAAGGATTAAGCCAATTCCCATTCTTATCGTAGTTTAATCATTTATTTTATTAACATTCTAATTGAAGAACCATTTATTGCTTACCATTAGAATTCATTTGCCACTTATCTGCCAAGAAGTTTACCAAGATCATTTTGAATCTTTATACATCCTTCATTATTCCTAACTGGAGGTAGCCACTCTGGTATCATCTGCAAACTTAGAGACCTTGCATTTAAGTCCCTACTAAATCATTTATATATATGGGGAACAATAGTGGCCCCAGCACTGAGCCCTGTGTAGGACACCACTCTTCACTATTTCCCATGATTTATTGCCATTTAGTTGTACTGTTTTCTATTTTGCAACCACTCTTTAATCCAAACATGTACCACTCCACCTATCCCACATTGCAATAACTCCTTCATCAGCCTTATGTGTGGGAACCTTATCAAAGCTTTGCTAAAGTCTAAATATACAATATCAGCTGGATCTCCTCGGTCGATGAAGTCAGTAATGTATTCATAATTTAAGGTTTGTCTGACATGAAGCCTACTTTCTGAAACCGTGCTGGGAGTCATACAATCCCTTGTTATCTTCTAAATATTTTTC
The DNA here is from genome assembly GCA_015478945.1 of Trachelipus rathkii. NCBI lineage: Eukaryota > Metazoa > Arthropoda > Malacostraca > Isopoda > Trachelipodidae > Trachelipus > Trachelipus rathkii. The sequence continues at coordinate 9,380 of JABUQX010109258.1, forward strand.
TATATGACCTTTCATAACTTTTCCAGAACCTTCACAACCAGAGATGTTAAGCTAACTGGCCTATAATTTCCCAAATCTTTACCTTTCTTATAAATAGGCACAACATATGCCATTTTCCAGTCATCTGGTACCTCACCAAATGTTATAGATCGCTTAAAAATCAAATACAGTGCCTTTGTAATGCTGGTACTACCCTCTTTCAGAATTCTACCATATATACCATCAGGGCCTGCAGCTTTACTCGGGTCAATGCCCATGGAACATACACAATCTACACTGCACCGTAAGGCCGGTCAATTTCCTGAGCAAAGGTCAATATAATGTATACGCCAACTACTATCAAAAGCAAAAGCTGTAACTAAGGTTCAAGCTAACCACAATACAACCTTTAATAAGTTTATTGTGATGCCGGTAGTTGCAACATGCAGTTTGCTTTAATAGCTAACTAAAAACCCGCCAATTTGGCTATGCCAGAATATACTACATAATGCCCAAACCATCCATATACCTATCCAATCCTTTCTTTAATGTTACAAGTTAGTCACACTCAACAACCTCCTGCGGGAAACAATTCCAAAAATTTACAACACAATAACAGAATGAATGTTTTCTCACATCAAGATTACACGACTTCCTAATTTTCTTATTGTGTTCCCTGGTCTCCTGTCCGTGGTTTACTATCTACTATAAAGAATTTATTGGTCTCAGTATTGGTCTCAGCATGTAAATATTTTATAAACTTGATTATGTTCCCTATGAGAAATCTCCTTTCTGAAGAAAACATTCCTAACTTCTTCAGCTCTTACCCTCAAAATTAGAAATCATCCTTGTTGCACTACGTTATACTCTCCCCAGCATACCTAGGTCTTTTCTGGAATAGTAGCACTATCTTGTGCTCAATACTCTAACACTGACCTAAAATAGCTATTATACAGCTACTTTAACTTTCTTAGTTTTGTAAACCATATTGCGATTTATTATACTTAGCATCTTATTAGCTTTATTCCTTGCTTCCAAACGCTGATTAGCTACTTTCAGTTTGCTGCTTGTATGCACATCTAAATCCCCATTCATATCATAGTTGAACCTTTATTTGAGTTACCTAAATGAAAAACCTTACACCTTTTACTATTAAGACTCATTTGCCACTTATCTGTCTACCTAAGAAGTTTATCAAGATCATTTTGAATCTTTATAAATCCATCATTATTCTTTACTAGGTAGCCACTTTGGATCATCTGCAAACTTAGCACCGTTTATTTAAGTTCCTGATTAAAATAATATATATTATATATTAATTATATTAATTTATATATATATTGTATTTATATTATAATAATATATATATATTATATACTATATATATATATAAGTATATTATATATTTATATATATATATACTTATGATAGCTATATGAAGTCCGATTGCTTAATTGAAAACCCAACAGATATAGAAATCTCAGATAAAAATTAAAATAATAATTTATAAATGAATTTTGTAAATTAACTTATACAATGCTTATTATGTAAACATTTATTTTAATATATCTCGACGGATATCAATAATTGTCACACGGTTTTTCTCCAAGGGTTTTTCCCACTTGCGCAATAGTATTTTCATATTATATTTTCTTTTGCATAAAAAGTTGAAATTTCGTAACATTGTACAGGATGCCCATCCTGTTGCTAAATCAAAATTAAGATTTCGATAAACATCTAATGGGTATAAAGGAAGGGATCAGGAGCTAGAGCTCATTATGCGACACCCTCAACTACTAACAAAAGAAAAACGGTTTAATTCCTATCAGTGAAAGAAAAACAAATTAGTTAATAACTTTGCAAAAAAAACTCGGAAACACGTCAAGTGTAATTCTGTGAAATAAAATTAACTCAGAAAATTTTCGTATATTTAAATGACTTCTGGATAATTTCGAATTAAAGTAAACAAAAAAAAGTCGAGAATAAAATAACTTAAATTTTTTTAAGAAAATAAAAAATTAAACTTAGAAATATTTGAAATTCAGTTATCTTGGAAATTATTTTAGAAATAAATTAACCTAAAAATTTTCAGAACTTAGAATATTATTTTGAAAAATAAAATAACTTAGAAAAATTTTTCGAAAATAAAATTAAACAGAAAAATTTTTGAATAAATTTTGAACTAGAAATTTTTCTCAATAATTACACTTATTAAAATTTAGCAAGATTTTTATTTTGACTTAGAAATTTTCGTACAAGCGAAATCAAAACGCGATCTCAGAATAAGTTTATGAGGGCAATAATTTAAAATCATTTTTTTTAATTGATTTCAAAATTGGTTAAATATGAACTTTAAAAAAAATTCCGTCCCCAACATATTCAACTTTACATATCTTTTGGTAACGTGAAGTAGACAATGCATGTTTATTTTTACTACTGAATTTAGTGAAGTCTAAAATAAAATTCAATGTTTATTTTTCAAATTTTTTGAATTTAAATTATTTTGAAACTAGTTCTGAATAAGATATTAATATTTTTTACTTTATTAAAAATTCTTATTGTTGTAAGTTTCGAAGCCAATTTTAGTTGCAAAACAAATTAACTTCGAAATAATAATAATGGAGATATAATAGATAGATAAAATCATTCTTAATTTTAAATTAGAATAAATTGTAGGCTTGTCAAAATATAAATACTCATAATATATTGTAATAATAAATGAATAAAATAATATTAATAAAATAATAAAATATTAAGATCATGTTAATAATAATAAAAATAAGATATTAATAAACTAATAGTAATATTACATAACAATAACCATAATGATATGAAAATTATTATCAATTAAATAATTTTAAAGGAAATTGACGTCTACAACGATTCTAGACATTAGTATACGTCATTTTAGCGTCACAGGACATTCATACTTACGTCATTTTTATTAGGTCATTGAGCGTGAGAAAAATACATTTAATCACATAAACTTACAAGATATCTGTGAACCAGGCGACTGGCGTAAACAGTAATTTTACTGTGTGTGCCAGGAAACACCAAATTATGTACATTTTATGTAAGCGAGAGCTAAAAAATTATAAATATTTTTTGCATACCACATAATATCTTAACATATAACAACCCGAAAATACTTTGGGAAGATACTATATATAATATAATGTTTCTATATATGTTTGTTTTACAAATATTATATATATAGAAATATTATATATTATATATTATATTATATGCAGTGAAATATAAAACGATATATAATATATGAAATATATATATATTGTATGTATTATATCTCTGTGTGTGAACAAAATATATATATATTATATAGAATATATATATATAATAGTCAGGTTTAGGGTAATCCTATCAGATAACTTTTAAAGTACGAAGTCTGGGCTTAACTGCTTAGTTGTTATGGGCTTAGTTGTTATTACTTAGTTGTTTAATTGTTATTTACTTATTATTTAACTTAACCTTTTGAAATTGACATTTATAATAACTGTGAACATTTTGAATTAATATGACAAACTGCTATCGAATTATTCGTGAAAAAGTGCGAAACTGATCGAATTTATTAATCAATAAGAATAAAGATATAGCAAACTGAATAGGTTCATATACATTTCTTCAAGAAGGCAAATGCTAGAATATACCTATGAGCGTTTACATAGGTACTTTTAATTCTTCATAGAAGCTGTGCAGTTTTAGCCTAAAACGATTATATAAACATTAGAAAAACACCTAGGGCCAAAATACCAACGAAGAAATCTCTTGACTCATAACGCATCAAGAGCGTAATACGACATCTCGAAAAGTAAGGGTTTTGAGAAACCTGTCGAAACTGAAAAGACCTAGAAACTAAAGCTAATTAACAGGCTCAGTTTTGGCGTCCGATCTTAACGGGACTTAGAAGAAGAAAGTCTCAAGCAGTCCGATTGACATCCGATCCTACGAGACTGAAAGAAGATAGATCGAGACAGCTCAGATTTAGCGTCCGATCTTAACGGGACTTAGAAGAAACTAGGTCGATAAAATTCTTGCGCTTTAACACGCATCTATTTAGAGCTTGAGATTGAAAAGCCTAAAGTCCAATCCGGAAGAAGGAACCAAAGCACTTTCCAATTAAATGAAGGAAAAAATAAATAAAAATTTCAAAAGTGATATCCTAAATTGAAGGAGTGAAAATAAACCCAGACAAATCGTACATTCGGAGTAATCGAAAACTCCGAAATTTATTAACAACAAGACGTGCCAAAAATCAAGAGGAAACTCCAAAAGAACAAGGTCAAATCGCCATCTAAATGGTAAAAAGGTCAGTCTAAATTCTCATTGTATCTACATTCTCAGTAATTTCTGACTTGCTTAGATCCTAAAGAGATCACAAGTCAAAAGTGCAATATAATCTTTGTATTATATAGAGTATATAGTATATGAGAAAATAGTATATATATATATATATATAATGTCGTTATCTATGTCTGCTTTGACACTAAATTTTGGATATGAGTTTTATTGAAATTCAGGGCAGTGTAGATCATTAAAAATCCTAAAAGTATTAGAAAAACTTCAATTTCTTTCCTTGCCATTACTAAAACTTTTAACAGTATCCTATCTATTAAAGGAACAATTTTCTAATCACAAATCTCTCTCTAAAAAAATAGTTAATAGAAAAGCTGCGAAGACTTCTCCTTAAAAGAGAGAACCATATCTGCAATTTGTCTACAAGAACCCATTCTTTATAAATAACGATTTCAGTTAAAGCCACTTTGCATCTATATTTAGTAAAGTAATAAGTATTAAAGCGTTTAAAGAACAATAATAAGCGTTTAGACATCATATTTATATATATATTACAATATAATATACTAAATTATAATGTGCGTAAGAAAGTAAATACACATAAGTGTGGTTGTGTGCTATGGTATATATTATAAAGTTAATTTTTCTAAATTTTATGGTTATGTTTATTCTAAATTAACGAAACTTTATATTTCATTTGTTCTATATTACGCTGTAAATACTTTTTTGCCACGTATATCAAAATACATCGAGCATATTCTCGACCCCCTACGTCAAAATTTAAAAATAACCGCGATTTCTTAAAGTATAAAAAGGTGAATAATAAGTAGATATAAATAAAAAGTATACAAAAATATATATATTATATACTATATAGCTTATATATCTATATACTTCCCCAGTATTCCTAGACATAAATATATATATACTAGGATGACCAAAATTTTTTTTTTGTGTGATTTTCATTACATTGTTATTAACGTATATATAGTATACTATATCATACCACGGCTATAATATAAATTATTAGAATTATATATATAAGTAAATATATTATATATTATATATATATTAAAAATATATAATTTATCTGTAGAAGTCTTTGTCTGTTGGTGTAATTTTATATATAAATATTTTAAACGTATATATATATTTATATTAGTATTATTATATTTATTTAATTATTTATGTAAATATATAGTATATATTATATATTATATTTATTATTTAATATATTATAGTATCATATAATATATATATATATTATAATATATATATGATAATATATATATTATATATAATATATATTCATTTAATTATATTAAGAGGACTTGCAAGGTAATTAAAATTTTTTAATATATTTAATATATAGGATAGCCAATACGAGAAGGCTCGGTAGTAAATGTCAAGGGTCAGATAGACCTATCACTCCTGAGAGATCACCACTTAGTCCCCTGGAGACCCCGTAACAGTAACTACACAGCAACCCACACACACACCACACACACACCTCGATTAGCGTAGAGAATCCTTTAAATATGACGGGAGAAGACGAACGTAACGAGAGAGAAAAATGACGGCGTTAATTGTGAACAGGACCTTGTTTTATGTCAAATCAAAAAATTCCATCTGGAATGGGCCCTACTGCAATCGTGCCGCATCATGGTCCCTGTTAACTCGTGAGTACAAATGCTGGAGTTTCAAATTTTCGCCCAGGAGGCATAATCCAGAGACAAGAAAAATACTTGCGATCCCTTGTAATATAAGTTCGCAGATGTCATACTCTTTCAGTCAAGAATAAGCGCTGAAGCACTCCAGAGCTCTCTGAAAGGACTTCTTACGATGAATTTAAGAAGATATGCTTGAAAATTTAGCTCCTATGACATCGTTTCGCGTATGGGAGTTATTTGAGGAATTCACAACAATGAAATGGAGTAAAAGTTCGACCCTAGCGACTTTTTGTCACAAACTAAGAAGACTAGTGACAGAGTTCTCTGAAGAACTTGAATTGAGATATGGTATAGTAGTGAGTAAAGAGATGAGAAGGGTAATGTTGTGGGGCAATACTTATATGAAGTTCACAGATGCAAAGACCAAAGAGAGAGTAGCAAAGATTTTTACAAAAGAGAATACAGCTTCTGAATTGATAAGTAAACTTAGTGCAAAGAAAATTGATAATAGAAGAAGAGCTGATGATAAAATAAGCGCAATAGGAGTCTACAACAATAAAGATGATTAAAGAGAAATGAGAAGGTATTGACATACTTATTAGAGCCATAATTTCACAGCAAGTTCAGCCGTAAGTACAGACGAAACCTGCAATAATTGCCATAAAGTATTAGACCCGCAAATATGGAAGGGGCAATTACGATCCCATGTTTCACAGTAGGGATCGCAATTATTCCCAGAACCTACAATAGATCTCCGGTTCCTAATAAACAAGAACAGCAGAGCTAGAAATAGTCAGTATCGATAGGCAACGATTTAGAATTAACAAGCGCCTAGCCCAACGAAAGACCACACTAGCATGGTCGATCTACAATGGAAGTAGAGAGATGAATCAACCCCAGGTAGGTACGTTGGAGTAAATTTAACAGTCAATGAGGCAGTAGTTCCCGCAGTCCAAGTCTCCTCAGAGAAGGGAGGCAAGCCAAAAGGCAATCGCATGGTAAAGTGTAAATAAGGTTCTCGATGCAGGTAGTTTCGGAGCAGAAACTCCTCCTAACGCAGATATGCCAGAACAGACACATCGTTCTCATTCTAAAGAAGTAGAACTACTAAGCTAGACCATATGAAAAGCCGTCAGTTAGAAGTAGATTCGGAACGAAGCAGTAATCAGGAGTATTACCAAGAGTTGTTAAAATATTGGAAAGGGGGAGACACCCACCAAGGAAAGGCGAACAGAAATGGAAGGAAGCTGACCCATCCCGTCATTAATAAGCGAAGGCGGATTCATGCATTATGAATGGTGATCGCTCGGATAAAAAAGGGAGCAGTGTGCTAAGTACAGACACAGACTTCTTTTTAGAAAAGGCCAGCGTCGCGCATGGCGCACTCCAAGACGCGCCCAAGGAGTATTAAACTATTCGAGGAAGCACCATCGGCGGCAAGGGTAGCTTCAATTATGGATGTTAGAACACCATTGCGCGCACAAAGTGGTGTAATATGAGGTCAATGCGAGCAAAACAATTCTCGCACCACACCCACAGAGTGGCCGCATATTATTTAAATTGGTAGTATTTTAAGCAAAGCAATGATAAGTTCTATCATGAAGATACGAGTTTTATCCGGATAAGGGGTCATCTTTTAATATACTCGTATGATACACACTTTTAATGATTTAAAAAGATAGTTTGATTTAATTTAGCATAAGACATTAAAAATAAAGTTTAGAGAGTAACCGCAAGGTGTAACAGGTTAACGGGATCACTCAGCTTACACAGAAATGCTAATAGACCTGTCAGTTTAGATTTGTTAAATAGTAGGAGATAACTGTGATTTCGAAGGTAATCTCATTTTAGGCTGTGATTTATTGTCACAGACCCCACTTATATTCGATTTTGAAGATAAAAAGTGCTATTTCAAGGAGGAAAGTAGCACAGGTTTAAAAGTAGATGTGAATAATCCGGTACCTTTGATGGTAGACAAAAAGGTAAAATTATCCGCGAAAATGGTGGACAAGGAATGTTCCGACCAACGATCGAATATAATCTGCGAAAATAGGACATCAGGATCAACGGAAAATCGCTGGCAGCAGCCGAAGAAGAATTATAAATATGCCCGTGCAAACAGGTGGCAACAGCAATGGAATCCTGTATGGCACAGAGGTAGAAGATTTAACCGATATACCAAGAACTGGCAGAGAAATAGAAGATATAAGCGCATAAATTATAGAAATAAGCGCAGAAATAGGCGCAGAAATAAAGGCTGGTACCGAAATAATAATAGGTACTCAAGAAACAGCCAAGATGATGCCGAGGACTGGTACGAGATACCAGTAGAGAAAGATATAAAAGACCGCCTCAGACTCACATGGCTGATGTCTTTGATGGTGACCTATATTGTTATAAAGTCTCAAGAACTCCGGAGCTATCTGTAATCCGTGAGGAAGAAGAGTCAGACACCCTTGAAGAGGACTCTGAAAGCGATGTCCAGAGTGGCGACAACCGCACTCATATGGAGTACGCGTTTGAATCGGCAAATATGATACAGCGCACTGGCAAAGATACAGATGAAGACTCATACACATCCTATGATAAGAAAATGAGCATAATGGTCAGTATCTGACCTCGACATAAAAATAATTATGAGTGAGAAATGGAAGTCACAGCGCTCATGAGTTAGATTATGAGGATTGTATTCCTTATCCAATTCTGACAGAGATACAATTTCATCATGATGAAGAGATATGAATATAATCTGAGCAAATTGAGCACGGTTATGATTCAGAACTGCTCGACCGATTCCAAATAGTAATTAATTAAGAAATTTTGCCAGAAACCCCAGACCATGAGTTGACAGAGAAAGTATTCGGAGAAATAATAGGAGAAGATCTGAAAAATAAATTTGATTTGATGGTGACAATACATGTACGGGTACGCACCGCACCATCCAATGCTCAACGATACACACACTGAATTCTCATAGATATTCCAATGGTGATGGATACTAGGGAATACGCAGACCTCTAAGTTTATCCAAGATTATAGTACCAAGACAATGGAAGAGAAACAGGAATGGAAAGGGGTAGAAATGGGAGAGTGACGCAACCCGCACTGAAAAACCAGCATTCAACACATCACAGATGTTGATATGCTTACATAACAAGCCCAATGTGCCACCCGTTAAGTAGGCAGTAATGGCGGTACTCGAGTCTGAAAACTCGAATCACACAGCCTGTGTTTGTACGTCAAATGGTACGTAAGACTTTAATACCGGATAACACCACCGAGGTGAACTGAAGTGTAACCAACCACTAATATTGAAACAAGATGTGTACTTGAATTGAATCAGCCAACAGCATACTTCAACTACAAGTAAGAGAAACTTAGGAAATCGCTCAAGTCACATCATAAACATAGAAAGAAAAGATGTGCACCCGACACTACTTTGTGGAATGACAGTGAGCCTGAGAGAGAGATTAATTTGGTCCAGAGTCCGCAATGATCGTGCCAGTCATTGTACTCGATGGAAGAGCCTTTAAAGACAGTCGACAGAAGTGAACTGTAGCCCAAGACTCTCAGATTCCAATCTGACAAATGAACAGAGTGATGTTCAAAAGTAGATAAGAAGAATACAAGAAAAGTGTTGTAATAAATATATAATGGTAAAAACTTAGATAAATACACACATGAATTTAAAAATTGAATGCAGAAACTGATTACTAGGTAATTACAATGTGTATAGGTAAACTTAATAATAATAAAAGAATTTTACCTAAATTTAATACCATTTTAGAAGCTAAAATTGAAAGATGAAAATGCGCAAGAGCCAATTCCTGAATAAGAGCAAGGAGAGTTACTGTACCAACTGATGCTTTAGAGTAGCGCAGCAGTCTTTATTAATACGAGTACTTTATCAAATGTGAAGGAAGGTATATAATTATAGAAGCTGATTAATTTAGGAGCCGCCCATTGAAAAATACAGGGAAGCCCATAACAACAGCCTATATCCATCTTGAGGAGAAACGACAGAAATAGAAAGTAGTCTGCAACACAGCAATACCTGATGAAGCAAATAATTGCACAAACCATGCAAAGTCCAAGAAAAGATTAATAAAAGTGACAGATACCCACACTATCTGAAGGGTTATCAAGGAGAAGGAATTAATCTGACATCAAAGAGATTATCTGGACGAAGGAGAAGAAAAGTAAGAGTGCTTTACATACGACCTGAGGAACTTGAAAAACATTATTGATTTCTCATGAAAAACGAGAGAAAGTTGTGGACTGCGATGAAAATCCCATAATGGGCAATCCCTCAACTATCAATTAAACTAGAAATAGAATGAGAACAATGCGCCAAAGTCTGTTCACTCCGCAGTATCACACCTAGATCTTTGTGAAGATTTAATACTGGCCGAGACCGTTGAGAAGAACTGATGAACCAAATTCTCCCCACAGCAGTCCATTACTAGTATACCGAAGAAGTCTGGAAGTCGCCCCAGGATTTTTGTGTCGACTATAGGAAGGATAAATTAATGGTCCCGATAGGAGACACTTCCCTATTCATTCATCTCAGGAACACTGTGAACTCACTAGGCCACTTAGTATATTTAGCTGGTAGACGTTCTGATGGCTTTATCAGATTGCATGAGCGAAGAGAGTAGACCTTACTGCATTTAGAACAACAGAAGAGGATGCTCTCAAGCCCACGCGTTCTACAATGGGTTGAAAACAATCCCCCCCTGTGTTAAGTAGGGTGATGAGTTATGGGGTATTAAGTGATTGGCTAGTCCATAGATTGTTCTATCATACATTGGTACCGATATAATAATATATCTCTCAAGATGGTACTTCTCATACATAGCCATCACAAGAGTTTTCGAAGCACTGAGGAATGCAATTTCAAAGTTCTTAAATTGGAGAAATGCCATCTTCAAGAAGAAATATATTTTAGGATACTTGATTCAGGTCAAGGGGTTTACTGTAGACGCCCTGAAGAATAAAAACTTTACGAAAATAGGACACCTACTAGCGGTCCCAGAAGTAGTTTCAGTTTAGGTTCTTTGGATTTTTCCAGAAACGCTCTACATGACTTTTTCAAGTACTGCTGAAACCCTAACCAAACTAACTTAGAAAAGCAAGATTCTCATTTGGGATATGCCTCCTGAAAGTCGACAGAATACCCTGGAAGATTTTATTTGCTACGATCATATCTTGCATCCATCCGATTCAACAAAGAATTTTAATTGTTGTAAACCGAACGCATCATCATGGGTTAGGTAGCAATTACTACAGTAAATGATAAAGGAGAAGAATTCCTTTAGCTTTTTGCAAGCAAACTTTGACAAAACAGAAAAGAATTATGCCCCTACGGAGATGGAATGTTTGGGGATCATCTTTGCGTTGAGGAAGTTTAAGAACTTAAGATATATGGAATTATAAATCAGGTGAAGTAACGGATCATTCAGCAGCAGTAGCAATATTCACCAAGAAAGATTATCCAACGGCTAGGATTAGCTAGATGGTTTTAACATATCAGAATTTCCATCCAACCTTTGCACATATACAAATAGTACGAAAGAAAACTCAGTTGCAGACTTCTATCCAAATATTCCTGACACAGTGAAATAGATGACTGAGAAATTAAGAGCAGAAGCAAACAAGACAAAAAGAAAAAACTCAATATATGGCCATCTATAGAAATAATGAGTCTTTTAAAATAACAGAGTAAGAAACAGAACCCATATCTGATATAAAGAAAGGAAACAGATAAAGGGTAAGTTAATAGAAACATTAAAAAGACTAAATAATGGAAGAATAATTTTAACATTGGATTCCGCAACAATTTCAAGAGAACAAAGGAGGGCAGTCGAAATGAAGGTGGAATACGAAGAGCTCCAAAAAAGGTAAAAAGATAAAAGGTTTGAAATTCTTCTTTAGAAATATGATTTATATAAAATAAAGAAAAATTAAATATGGTTACCCCAATTTTTTAATGATATGCTCTTGAATTGACCGCAGCTCTATTCAGGTCTAGTGGACATGAAAACTCTAGAAAAATTAAAAAGAAAGATATTTAAAAATATTAGGAAAATAGTAAAAGAATTTTGTAAGGAGCTGTCATTCGTGCAGAAGCGAAGTCTGAAGCCTAGTAAAGGCAGTACAATAAAAACAATATCCTTTAGCACAACAACATTCAAAAGATTGTCTATGGATATAATGGTCCATTAACCATCCTCATCGGAAGGGGAATAAATATATACTCGTCTTTAAAGATCAATTAAAAGATATGTAGAATTAGCAGCAATAAGATCGAGAGATAGTGATAAAATTGTAGATGTTTTCATTGATAGGATAGTAGTATGCCACACAGTACCAGATACGGTAATTTCTGATAATGCATTGGAATTTGTAGGAAAACTCATGAAGGGTATATGCAGGAAGTTTAAGATTAAAAAGGTAGAAATAAGTAGCTACCACGCTGCCAAAGCATGGTCTGTCTGAAACTACAAACGGCGCAAATATAGCGAACTTTGAGAATGTTACGTCCAAGAATAAATCAGCGAGATTGGGAACAATATGTTTACCTTTGGCCCAAGCAGCTATAAATAACACATACAACAGTAGCATTAAAACAGATCCCCATTTCTTACCTATGGCTACACGAAGCGTATGCCATCAGACATACCAACTGAAGCTTTAATAAAATCTAGAGATCCTAAGCCAATAAAGGAAGATGAAAAGATAGAAAAACTGTATGAAAGAATTAAGGAAATAAGAAGGCAAGCCAGAGTAACATTGGAAAATGAAGTTAAAAAGTACTCAACTCAGAACAGTAAAACGGCAAAAGATAGACCGATAAAGATAGGAGATTTGGTGTACACTCAGAGAATCAAACCACTACACCTATCACCTAAACTGTTCCGAAAATGGAGAGGTCCTTTCAGAATTGAAGGCTATGGAAATGAATTTGAAAATAGTAATACTTACATTCTAAGAGATCCTACAACAGGCAAGATATATAGAGTAAATGTAGATAACTTTAAAGTAGCTAGAACACGAGGAAAAGATGAGAAATTTAATAAAGAAACCGATATAAATATCTCAGACACAAGACAGAAAATTAATGTTAACTTAAGAAAGAAGAAACAAAATAAATATAATAAGTATGGCAAACCTGAAGATAATGATGAAGATGAAAGTGAAACTAGAGTTATTTATCTGAGAACACCCAAAACAGATAGAATAAAAAAAAAAAAATCACCCTAAACCCATTTTTAAAAAAAAACTGGAAGAAGAAGCACTGAACTGTAGATGGAAGATGTGGAACCAGTAGCAGAATCAGCACAAGAAAGTGTAATGAAACACGCCTACATTAGAACCAGATGAACAACATCGGAGAACAAGAAGAAATGGTTCGATGAAGAACAAAGCGATAGCAACTACAGTATCACACCGGAGATGTACTACACGAGAACTAGGAAGGTAAAGAAAAGGATTTATTCTTAGTACGACCGAAACACAGTAATAGACTTGATAAGAAAGATCACACTTTCAATACGAGACAGTCCACATCCGAACTGAAAGAATGATTCATACAGCACTAAATGCAAATATATACCACAGGATTTACGCTCAAGAGATCATCAGATTCCTCCTCAGATGATTACTCCAGAAACAGCCCAGATATACCTGCGAAGCAAGGTAGATTCAAACAGAAGATCAATTTAAGTGATAAGATAGTAAAAGCTAGTTTATTACTATCTCTATGGCTGCATGAAACTGAAAAGGAACATTAAAATGATTAGACATTTTATTTGTATGTACATATTTGATTATTATCATGTGTAATATGAATTTTACAATAAAAATATAAGTTTATTGATTTCTATTTTATTATATCTAGTAACCTTTATTGAAGTCAATACGGGTACTTGATTAAACACAAAGATACCTGAACTTTAGAATTTTTATTCATTTTTATGTAATGGAATGTCTCATGAAAGTATAAATCTGCATTGTTAAGAATTTCATTTTTTTGTTTTGATATGTAATGCTAGAAAAAGGGGAAAGTTGTACTTTACAACGCGTCAAGAAAATGGTCCGGATGCTTGCCGCTATCAAAGTTGATGTTTGACACTGCACACCATTTTCACAGACGAACTCTAAAAGAACTTGGAACGCCGAATGGGCGTCAGGAAAGGCTATCAGAGAAATCTATGAAACAAAATTGATACAAATGAACAGAAAACTAGACTAGGAAGCCAAACAAGTGATATCTAGTCGGTCAGTCTATTATTTGCCATCCCTAAGATTTGCAAGAACTTGTCAATTAGGGTAAAGTAATGATAACGAAACTAATTGATTGGGTTTACACCCGAATATCCAATATCGTATCCAATGGAGGATAGGTACCGTAAGTAGAATGTTGATCACGATGTTTTGATCACCTAGGGAATAATAAAGATTGAAGTATTCACCAGAATTAAAGAACATTTAAATAACATATACGAATTCGCAAGAGTCAAGTATATTTAGATGATATGTACCAGGAGAATACAAGGAATAATAGCAGATTTCTAACTAGATGAATTGTTTTCAAATGTAAGAGAATAAAACTAGCAAGATAGTTCAGAACTGAATGACTATCAAGAATGGAAGCGTTGGAAATTATTGCCACAAAGCCATAATGAGGAATAACAGAAAATAATAGATCCCATTAGAACCCAATTTATACTACACTAACCATAGTACCGAAAATTCTCTAACAACTAACTAAAGCTGATAGAACAAAGAAATGGATTATTCCATTAAGAAATGGAGATGAAATGACAGCACATTTATCCAATTTTGCTCGAATATCCATTTCAAAGCTTATTTTGCACAGAATGTGCACATATAGTGAGAAAACTAGTTTATCTAGGAGGTTTTAGTGATTTTTTAGAGGTAATTTTAGAGAAAATAACTTTAGAAGAAAGTTATCCGGTTAATTATAGAGATTATAATTATTATCTAATAGGAATATGGCTACAACAATATAAAAGGAACAACATTAAAACGATATTCAAGTTCTTAGGCGAACAACTAGTAGGAAAAACA
>JABUQX010109259.1:0-15000 GCA_015478945.1 Trachelipus rathkii
CAGCGAGCACGCAAGCAACCATCCAACAAACAAAGAAATCCTACGGAGTTTCTGGAGCGAAGATCCTTAATTTAACCGCCGTATCGTGATTTATAACCTCTTCTGGGGCTCTCCTTTGGGAATTACGCGCTTTATCTCACTGATAACCTTGCTTTATTAATTGACATATCTTATTACAACATGCTACTCCAACAATCGATGAGTTTAAGGAAAAGACACTTTAACATTTTATATTTTTACCAAAACTTAGAAGGCAAAGAAGGAAGAGTCTAGAACTTTTGCGTAACAAATTTTCGGAAGGACAAGAGAACTGAGTAATGAGAACTTAAAGATCTTGTTGTTCCAAGTCTTAAAGACTGAACCTGTCTTTCCGTCGACGAAAAAAGGCTTTGATGATACTACTCGCGCCAACCATACCCACCAGTACAAGTAGAACCTACTTTGTCAGTACTCCTGCGAAGGATGCAGACTTGCTGCGAAGTACTATGGAAGACGACAGGTTAAACGGACTGGTTATGATGACTGTACACAGAAAGTTTGTGTTTGACAATTATGACTATTTTTTCAAACAGTAGTTGATAAATTTGCGTTGAACCGAATTTTTTATTTAATAATTCAATTTTAATAAATGCTAGAATTGGTGAATTTTTCCAATCATTGCATATTGTATTTGATGTTTCTCTTGTTTTAATAAAATAATTTGTTTTTTATATATTACTCATTTTATTATCAACACATCTTTCTATTTCTCCATTCTTCTTGTAATATAATAATACTATACTATAATATATGATATACATTTAGAATAGTAGTATAGTATTGGTATATATATATATAGTATGTAGTATATTATTAATATTGATATATCCATATAATATATATATAATATATATATTATGTATGTATAGTGGTATATATATAAATATCATATATTATAAGTATAGTAGATAACTACTACTAGCTCATTATATGAGTACGAGAAGAACAAGCACACACGTCTTCACAGTACAAGCGACACTATATATATGAATATATACTAGTATAGTATAGTATATATTATATAGTATATTACTATGATATATTAGTCTTACGTAATATTAAAGTAGAGCTCTAAAAATTATAAGGTCGTGCCCCCCGTTGGCTTGGAAGCTGCGATCGCCCTATATATATACATGACCACGTCCACTACTTTTATTATATAGTATTATATATATATAGTATATATATATAAGTATACTATAGTATATAGTATATAGTAGTATTATAGTATTATATATACATATTATATAGTATATTGATATTATATATATATATAATATATATATTATATTTATAATATTATAGTGTTAATATTATAAATATATATATATATATATATTATATTAGCTTTTTGCATTCCGAGTATAATATATATATATATATATATACTATGGTATGCGTGTGTATATATATAGGTATGTATGTATATTGTTATTCATGCGTACGTGTATAGTAGAGGTGTGGGGTATGTAGATTAATATGATACGTATAATTGAGTATAGTTCGCAGGTGAGGTCGTGGCTCGGTGGCAAACATTGCGTTTGTAGGTGTGGCAAATCGAAAATATAGTAATAGTATATATAGAGAGAGTGATTCGACAGGTAGGATCTATGATGGGTTATATAGATATATATATGGTACGCCTATCAGCTACGCTCTATTGATAGTTTGTTTGCTGTAAGAGGAGAGCACGCAGCTGATATATAGGTGAATTATAGTATGAGTGTACGAGAGGTGTGAAGCATGAGGGTCAGACAGGTGGTGTCTTAGTGTAGTATAGTATTCGATTAATGGTGCGATGTAGTGTGAAGGTTGTGAGACTGGTCGTTTTGTGGTGTTGTACGTAGTATTAGGGTTATAGCGTTAGTTAGTTCAGAGAGTGTGTGAATACAGAATACAATATATATGAATATCTGTAGGTAGATATACCTATATTATATAAGTATGGTCGATTGCTATATACCTATATTAATATATAGGTATTAGTTTAATATATATATATAATCATATATATATACTATAGTATATATACTTTATATTTTTTGTGCTTACATTTATTTATAAAGAAGATCAAATCTTGCCTGTCCTTTTTGATGGTTTCAAATATATAGCGATATCGCACTCACTGTGGTTGCACATATTTACTACTTACATGTTTTGAATTCTATTATGGCCTAGTTATACAGCAAGGAAAGATTTTATGGCAATTTTTAAATGAAACTTGATGATCGAAACAATCAATATACTCCCGTATTTAATGAAAACAAACAGCTCAATTTTATTAAAAAACAAAAACATCAGTAATAAATTAATATTTAATAAATAATCGTTTAAATCATATAAATGCTTCTCCCTTAGATACATTCCCACTAATAACATAAAAATACAACTTGTCTGCCGCAGCGCATACAATCTATGTAAGAGCCCTAGAAAACTGATTCAGAGCAATCTGGCGAGATCTGATTGCAAGACAGAGTCAATAGCATCTTACATGAATGATAAATTAAATAACTGCTGTATAGAAAGATGATCAAGTGTTAGCATAAATTAGTTAATTAGTTAATTAATATTACGTTATATTAATTATTTTATACTTATTTTTATATTATTTCTTGCTAATGTAATTTAATTGGGATTTAAAAATGACTGCTACTAGAGTCAGCCGCCAAATACAGAGTTTGCCTATAGCCGTCTTCTAAGTGTTTGCGTAACGAGAATGGAATTATTTTTTTAACTCTAGAAAAGTAAACCGTTGCAGGCTGATGAGTCGTTAATATTAAAATCGGATAATCGAGTTGAAATTGTTAGTTAGGTCGCTAACGCATCGCTTGGTGCAGATTATTATTATACATATATATTATAGTGTATATATTATTATATATTATTACTATCTTATTATATATAACGTATATATAAGTATATTTACAGAATCACTTTATAGTTTATATTATATATAAGTATATTATATATATATATTTAATAGGTGGATTGTATATATATAGTAATATAATATATATATCTCAAGATCCTTTACATTATATAGCTGGGTAGGCATTGCCCTATTTTATTGTTTAAGAAACAAATTACATATTTACTCGCAAACAAATGAAAGGAAAATATATGAGAATGTTATATAATTAGAGAACCATAGAAATAAACTCTACAAATCTATTAAAGAAATATACAACAACTCGGTGTATATTTCACTCGCTCTTCCAATCTATCTCTCCACTGCTTACTTTTCCGATGTAGCAGCACGCTGTACTATACGTCAGATACAAGTAGGTATTCACTAGTACTTTCCAATAGCTAATACACGCGCACGTGCGCAGCCTCTCGCTCGTCGTATTCTCCGATGTTGCCATATAATATTAGAATAGCTTTTTTTTTTGTATTTTCTTGTGGAAACTCATTTTCTTTGGATTTCACTATTTTAGATTATTTATTTATTTGTTTGAGTTATTATATTACATGGAAATGGAAAGTATAGTGTTTGATTAATTTCCTTAAATAACAAACTGTGTAGAAATAACAGTATAATCTGATGCAGGGTCTTTAATTGGAGATGATCTCATAAAGACGTCTTATTAAAAACATAACGAAGAAGTTTACGAAAATCGCCAGATTATGAGAAGGCTAAGAATAGACTTTGTAATTCTTGTCCTTCGTAAATCAGATAATATCATATATTATATATAGTATAGTATTATATATTGAGAATTATATATATTATTATATATAGTTAATATATAGTATATTATATTATAGTATATAGTATATTATATATATATCTATATTATATATAATTAAATATATATATCATATATATATATATATATATATATATATATTACTGAGTATATATATATATAGTAGTATAGTATAAGGCCTTAATGCGTGTTGTGTGTAGTAGTAGTATTTATAGTAGGATGTAGTAGGATATATATATATATAGTTGTAGTGTATACTATTTTAATATATATAGTATAATAGTATATTATGTATGAAATGCAATAATTTTAACCTATGGCTAATCATTTGTAATTGGTGGAAATACCGTTCAGCCTATATAGTATGTTTCCACCATGCTAGATAATGCGAATTACAAAGATTGATTGCAAGGTTAAATTAGTGCGATTTCATTATACATAGAGAACCCCGCGGTTTATGGTATCTTTATTTATTCAGCCATTGCGGTACCTCTGTTTTGGCCTGACGTTCGAGTGCGAGCGGGAGGAACGTAGTAATGCTCTTCTTGGACAGTTAAAGTATCTCGTTTCGTCGTTTTGTCGCGTCGTAGCGTAGTGGCAAACACATGCAATCTCATCACTGCAATTTTCCATTTTCATAAAGAAATATAAACAAAACACAAACCTTGAATTCTACAGATATATATTTATTAAATTGATGTTTCAATTGACTAAAAGATTCAGTGGCATAGGTTAATTTATATATAGGTATAAAATTATAATATTATTCAATATTATATACAAGTATAAATAATTTTGCTTTATAGTATTTCCACTTGTCTATTTTAAATTTTTTAGTGATTTAGTATATATGTATATATATATATATAATATGTATAATAGTATTAGTAGTATATATGAGTAAGTATATAAGTTGCTTACCCATGATGAAAATACATCTAGCTACGTCCACTGATATATATTAATTAGTAGTTATACATATATATAGTACGTATTACTATATATATATAGTAGGTATATAAATATAATATATATATAATCATATAGATTGATAAATATTATAGGTGAGTATATATATATATATATACTAATATTATAACTATAGATTTTTGGTTCACTAGGTGCAAGTAGCATTGCCATATTCTGCTACCTGAAAATGCCCGCCACTGATATAGTGTATGATATATTTATCTTGATACATATATATTATGATATATATATTTTAGTATAATATATATAGTAATATAATATTATATTTAGTATATATTTATATATAATGGTTATATATTATTATATATAGTTAATATGATGTATGTGTGTGTGTGTGTGTGTGTGTGGTGGTTGTGTGCGCGAATGTGTATATGTGTAAAACAAAGATTTGTTTTGGACCGGGGCTGGAAAACGTTGAAGTGATTATGTTCCTTGCTCACATAATCACTAGACTGTGTGGGTTGGCTGAACCCTAGATTTTTCCTTTTCAGAGGTTAATAAAAAATATCATAGAGTAAAAAGGGTGAGTTCGGTTATAAAATAAATAAAATAACAAGTCTACAACAGCTGTAATTAAAAAAAATATATGTGTAACGAGGTAAGTAAAAAATGAAAAAACTCTTTGAGAAACGTAAAGTAATATTTATGGGGTTGTGAGTACTGGGAGTTCCTGAGTGGTAATAATATTGAAATCTAAACTAGCATTAGAAGCCTTGGATTTTCAGCCGATTTCGCCTCCTCGAATTGTGTTTCAATTCGTCATTATTTGTTACTTGTAATACATAGTTCATTAAGCCTGTCTTTGTTCATTGTGTTTCTTAGCCAAGTTTTTACTCTTCGCAGAGTACTGAAAGACCTTTCAATTGTACTTTTTGAACACGGTTGCACGAGTGCAATTAATAGACAGATTTTGATTTGAGATAAAAAGGGGTCGGCTTCTTTAATGACTTTAGTAAGTTCCAAGTCTTTCTTCTTTAGTTTTTCATTTCTTTTTATCCAGCCACAAGGTATACCACAAGTGTCAGTTTCGGGATGAATTTTGTTGATCCATCAGATCATAAAACTCTGAGAGAAGCATTTTATTTTCTCCGGCAAACTGTTCTACGGGAGCCCCAACTATAAGGAACGGGATGAAATAAAAAATGAAATGCTGGCACTTTGTTTTCTGAAAACCTAGTCTCTAAAGAGGATGAAAGTGAGTCAAGATAAGGCACAAGTACATAACGCTTCCAATATATAGCAGGATAATTTGCTCTATTTTGATGGGATTGCCCCTTTCTAAGTGGTGCAAGTTCTACCACAATTTAATATACTAAGAACTCAGCAGTTTTGCGGAGGTCTTTGGCAACTTTCAAAATTCTTTGGAAATAATCAAAGCACTGTATAAAGTCAATATTTTTTGTTTGAACAACGCTAGCCACGGGAGTAGTAATGGGTTGAGTTCGACGAACTCCTGCGTGATATATATATATAGTAGTGAGGGAACGAATTTGTGAACCCCAACCTTGAGAAATCGCCCGCTTATGAAATACCTTAACTTCTTCCGAGTGAAAAAGTGAATGTCGTCTGAGCGGGGATTGGTCGTACGCGTTGTAATTATTATTATTATTATTATTATTATTATTATTATTATTATTATTATTATTATTATTATTATTATTATTATTATTATTATTATTATTATTATTATTATTATTGATTAATTATTTTATTATTATTATTATTATTACTACTCTTCCCCTCCTCCCACCTTCCCATGATCTATTGATTTATTGATCTATTGTTTCAAGTCACATTTCGAGTATCATTTTGGATAAGCAACATAAAAACAAGTTCTCTATACACAGATCAACAAATATCTGCTAACGTAACAATGTTTTCACATCAATAAAGCAAACATAATATAACCTGAACTAAGAAAATAATGTAGGGTAAGGTAAGGGCACAGCCCTTAGGGCTGTTCCCTTATGTATCCGACTACACCTCCCTTCGGGGTACCCCGAGATGGGTCTTCATGCATCTCTCTGATAGTGACCTCCAAGTGGTGGGGCTCGTCGCTGAAAATTGTTCGGTTATGTATAGTAAAGATTGAGATAATGTTGATGAGTGAGCGCATTCGTGAAAGATTTTGTATAAACATGAAAGTAACCCTAATGAGTATCAACCTTGGTAAGTAATGGATAGTTAGTTTTCTTTTGTAGGGGTGTAAGAGGAGTAGGGTTACCGCCTTTGTGATGCTGTGATAGTTACTTTTTAACTTTTCTTGTAAGCTTGTATTACTATATGATGAAGGGCTGTCTAATGTTAGCAATTTTTCGTACGTAAGGTATGCTATATTATTCTTTTAGTTTAGGTGATATTATGTTGCTTTACGGTTATTAAAACTTTTTTTATTATTATTTAAACTACTACTACTTTAGACTAGCTACTACTATCTGGGTGGGTTGGACTGTCTGGGGTGGCTGTACTCTGTGTGACTACTACATACTTACTGGACTGACTACTACTAACTATTCACGGTCACTAATACTACTGACTGACTAACTTAAGCGGACTAACTAACGCATGGGGCGTACTAACGTACTGGACTACTAATAAAAACTAATACTATACATAATAAAATTAATTATAATATAATATAATATATAGGTAAAATAAAATATGAATGAATAATAATAATAATCATATATAAATATGATATAGCATGATAACGTAATGTAACGTAAGTAAAATAAAGTGGAATTGAGTTAGAATGAATAATGCGAATAGAGAATAGACGTCGTTTTTAGGATAATAAATTGGATTGAGAGGTATATGAATGTATGCTATTCGAGATGGATAGATAAAGAATGAATGGAAATAATAATAATAATAATAATAATATAATGAGATTAACAATAAGAATGAATGGAAATAATAAATAATGAATAGGGATGTATTAAGTAAATTGAATAATATATGATATCAATAATAATAATTGAAAGCTTACAGTGTAGAATATTAGCCTCTGTATGGTGCGCTGTTGTCAAAAATATAGTTTGTTTATAGTAAAGCTTGAGATTTGTTATACTAATGTTTAAGGTCGGCAAGTTTATTCACGCCTTAAATGTATGTCGAGGTATGTTAGGTACTGCTATGTTTTTTAAGTCCAGGAACTAATTTCACTCTCACGCACGCTTTATTCAATTGAATCTGAGATCGATAGGTTTTTTATATGATGTTTGACAGGGAAATTTGATTAATGTCCACGTTTATTCATAGTTCAAGATTGATGTTATATTTGAAATGCAGACAATTTGATGAATGTAGTATCAATTCGTAGTTCAAAATGCTGGTATCTTTTGTCAGTTTGGACACTTTGTAAGGAATTTTGTTAGAAACTACTGCTTTTACGCCTGCTGAGATCGATGATTGAAAGCAGGGATAGTTTGAGTTTTGCTTTGTAATGAGAGGTAGATTGAGAACTTATTCGATCAGCGCTCAAGTCATGTCTTCATTCGTAGGTTTTTCGCCCATTGATACCGCGTCGCTTTAGATATGTTAGCGCCTATCTTTAATTTTCTGCTTTACATCTTTTGTTAAATTTTCTATGACAATGTGAAATTAAATAAACTGGCTTGTTAGAGAAATGATAAGTTTCGTAGATATTACTGTGTTAACTGTGCTATGATGTGTTAGAAACGGGGCTTAGGTTAAGCTTTGCTGAGTAATGTTAGGTTTGCCCAAGAATTTTGTTGCTAATGTCACGTTTATTCATAATTCAAAATGATGTTATATTTGATATGAGTGACACTTTGATGAAGGTAGTGTCATTCATACAGGTTCAAGATGCCTGGTATCTTTGATAGATTTTGGTCACTTTGTTTTAAGGGATTTGGGTAGATAATCTGCTTTAGCTTGTTGCTGATATGTTGGAGAGGTGAGGAGGTGGGGATACATTGAGTTTTTGTATGTCCTGTTGTAGCTACTCTTTCAAGCCTTTGGGAATCAGTTAGGGAACTTTGGAATGTTAAGCAGATTTATTTCATTTACGTGAGGTGATGTTAGTGTTTGTTGTGGTGGGTGTTGGTAGGTCTGATGCGCGATGTGGGATGAGAGGTGGGTTGTGTGATGAGATGATGTAAGGGGTTAAAGGTATTAGGTTATGTTGTGTTAGCTTTATTGATGTGAAAACTTTGTTACCTTAGCACAGTGGTTCCCAACCTTTTTTTGTGTATTGCCCACATTAAGCTAACTGGTACTTCCATCGCCCCCTCACCTTCATAGGGAAGAAATTTATAATATATATATATATATATATATATAATTATATATATATATATATATAATATATATATATATATATATATATATATATATAATATAATATATATATATATAATATATAAAGGCATAGCAAAGAATTTAGAAAATGCATAAAAATGAATTACGAGTAACCCTAATTTACTTACTTTTTCACATTTATATGGCTGCACTGGCTTGATGGAGCCGTGCTAATTAGGATGTTGGGATGCGTTCGTATTGCAGTGCTACGTGAGCGTAAATCTGATTGGTCTAGGTGTGTGGTGCCAGTGAGGTGATTGCAAGTATCTAGGGCAGGATTGCGTGCAAGGTGTTGAATGGCAGTCGATTGTCGTAAGTCCCTCTTTAGACTAATGTTCAGTTTATTTCGCTGTTTAGTAAGAATTTGCAATAAATCCTTTCTCCGCACTAAATATGATGAAGGGAAAACAAGTAAAAGTAATTTCAATTCCTGTCAAAGTCACTGATAATTGTTTTGGCATTTTGGGGGCCTAGAGGGGAATGAGGTCCTTGGACAGTGAACCAAAGGTGTTAAGAATGTCATTTTTAGACTTCGATGGATCATTTTGTGTAAGTGCAATAATTTCTTTAGGCGACGTAATTTTGGGTCGGTATAGAGAATACATGCGATTCAAAGAAATGGACTTACGACCCAGAGTTCTAGGGTATTGTCCAGAGTCGACAAAGATCTGTTTTAATCTTGATTGAGCAGTGGAGAAGGTGTGTTGTTGCGTTGTCAGGCATGAGTGTGCCGAAGTGGAGGGCCAAGAGAATTCAGTGATCTGTGATCGCAAAGTTAAGTATCTTGTATCTATTGTGTTTAGTTGGTTAGTGGTAGGTCGACTTGTAGGACATTGGAACTCTCTGCAGGAAGTGATTCTTTCTAGCTAAGCGCTGTCTTTGTAAAAGGTAATTTTCTGATGTAGAATATGCGAGTTAGTGCCTTTCTCCCCATTCTAAAATTTTTAATAAGTATTTATATTATTTTCCTGCATTTTGAGTAGAATGATTTCATTTGTTTGATAAAATGCTTCATATGTTAATTGTTTCTTTTAGTTTCTTAATTATTCATGCAATTTCTATCACATGAATTAAGAAATTTCCTAAGGACATTATCGTAAAGGAACATTGAACGATTCAAACTATGTTACCGATGTTAAGTGCCATCGTACATGGTATGCAGTAATGTATACGCTCAAAATTCTTTATTTCATTTACTTGATAGCTGTCGGAAGATACGGTCATTTAAAGAGTGAGATTTGATTTTAATTACTGATGTTAGAATAATAAATTTCGTTTTTACGAGGGCTGCGGAGTCGGAGTCGAGTCGGAGTCGTGGGGTCGGAGTCGTGGAGTCGTCGTTCAATTCTGAATCGGAATCGGAGTTCGGAGTCGGAGTCGAAATTCTGTGCAAGTGGAGTCGGAATCGGAGTCGGAGTCGAAAATTCCTGTGTAAAGGGGAGTCGGAGTCAGGAGTCGGAGTCGGATTTCGGCAATAGAAAAAATTTATATTATTATTAATTATTATTATTTTATTATGTATTACTTATAGTTGATTATTATTATTATTATTATGTATTTTTATTATTATTATTGATTATTATTAGATAATGTGACGTCTAAAATGTTCGTTATATGTGAGGATTCTGATGTTGTCTAGGATAAGGGAAGATCGTTGTTGTTGATGATTTTGAGTTGTGTTGGTGTTGTGGTTCTTATCAAAGTTTTGTGAATCTTTCTCTTTGCGTTTCTTTTGCCTGTTGTGCATTCTTGCCTATTTTGATTTGGTCGCCAGAAGTGAATGAGTAGAATCTGGGAGTAAATGGTGCTGTGACAAAGCATGCGGAAAGAAGCGAGTAGGTAAGATATATTGACTAAAACGTCGAAAAGAAGCGCGGACGGTCTGTCTGAGTTCTGGACGTCGGCCTCGTGTCTGTTACGGCATCTAAGTGGTTGATGGTTAGAGTTGGTGGTGTGTTGAGGTGTGCGCTCGTCGCAGTCAGAAAATCCTACCTAGAGGCTTACACCGGAACCGCGGACAGACGCTCACGTATGGTAAATCGTGGCAGTGTAAAGGGTTCATCCTTGGCCCAACGTGCACAAGCTAGTACCGCCCTCTGCTGAAAATCCCCAACCATTCACTTCCTATAGCACCTTGTAAGTTAGTCGGCTCGGTGGCCGAAAATTTCGGCACATTTCTCTCGCTTCTAAATAATCGGGTGTTGACTGACTCAAGTCCTCTTTGGTTTGTCTTCGGATCTCCCAAGCCGGGATCGGTTTAGCCTGCACTGACTTTAAAGGGGGGGATCGGGTTTTTTGGCGGACGGGGTGGCTGTTGTTTGGTGGGAAGTACTCGCGCACGTGAAACATCGCGTTAAAACAAGCCGACTATCATTCATCCTTTCCTTGTGTGTGTTGAGGGTGGGTGTGTTGTTGTTGGTGGTGGGAATGGTTGGTTGATTTGTGGAGTGGATGTGTTATCGAGTTCCTTTGGGTTCCACAAGTGATTCCAAATGTTCCCATGCTGGTCAACTATGATTCGAGCCATTTCGGCAATGTTTATATTCTCGCTCGTTTATAGCCCCTTGTACTATGCGATGCTGGTTCACGCACGCGTATGTGAGTGTACGAGTTTTGTGGTTCGGTTGTGCGTTAGCACTTCTAATAGTAGACGTTAGCGTGGCTTCATTCTGCTGGCTTTGTTTGGTTGGGCGTGATTTATGGTTAATCATTCGTCTCACGCGACCTGACGGTCTGGCGAAAGTGTGCATCGACCTCTTATGAGATTGGTCTCATCTTCCTGGATAAGCAGCATTGAGACTTTAGATTTGTTAACGTTTTATGTTCCAGAGTCCAGACCATAGTCTCATACTAGTTATAATCGCAATATACACAGGTAAACACAATACCCTCATGTAGAGACCCTAGCACATGCTTCCAAGAACCGTTTTATCCTTTAACATTCACCAAGATATTAATTGGCGACCAGCCACCTTCCTGGCCATTCACTGAGCATCGGCGTCGGTACTTTCCTACTGACTGTTGCATCAGATCCGTTCCCTTCTCATCCAACGCATATTCCTAAAAATATAAACTCAGACACTTGTTCCCAGGCTGCTCACCATCTAACATAGCTTCACACACTGGAGGACTATCTTCCTCCACAACCAGTCACCTTTACCTTTCTCCCGTTTATTTTGCTGAACCCGGCCGGTCTTTAACAACACACTGTTTGTTGCAACTGCAATTTTCTCATCCAATCCTCTCAAATCTTTTCAGATTCACGCCAACAAAACGCCTAATCATCCCCGCCATAATTAATAGGTAGGGCAACGGTCCACTATCTCCATTCTCCCATCATTCTTTACAGCCATTTCCTGCCACCCAACCTTTAATTCTTTATCCTTTATCCTTTATCCTTTAACCTTTATCCGATTCCAAGAGTTTTCGTTTTTGATAATCTTCGTTCAATGACAGAGTGTCTTTTGACACTTCTGAACAAGACTCTTCATCCCTAGTCTAGAAAGCCAAAGGAACGTTCATGGATTCAACAATGGTTTCGTTAACAGATTTTATTTGTGTGTCTGTTTCTGTAATCTCTCCGAGGCGAGGTTCGAATTCTCGCAGAAGATGAAGATTGATCTACAAAAAGAAAGGGAGTTCGAGAAACTCCGCGAACATCAACACAAACTAAAGACAAAATTGGAAAAGAGTGAAGACGCATTTGAAAAGCAGATGTTGGCACTGACAGTAAATGAATTGAAGCAGAAGGACTTACAAGAGTTACTTCAAGAGAAGAGATCACGAGATGAAACTGATTACATTGAGGATATACGAGTAGAATTGAATTTCGGAATTCCGATGCAAACGATGCACTCACCAGAGAGAAATCACACATCACAAGCTTCCACTTTAAAAGGCGACACAGCAAAGAAATCGGTGGTAGTGAAAAATGTGAAAGATAAAATAGATGAAGCATGTCATGAAAAGAATTCTTTATTGAAAGAGATATGAAGTAAACATCGATAAGAGGAACCAAACAGATTTGGCAGAGGAAGCATTCAGAAGGAGGAAAAGAGACAAGGAATGGGAGACCGCTCAACGTTGGTGCTAGTTATACCACATTATAAATACCGGAGAAGAGGAAGCATGATCAGGAGACAGATAAAACATCATCCGAAATCTTTCTGCGATTTTTCAGAAGAAAAATTAGAAGATTTTTCTCAAAAGAGGGGCATATTATCACATTTAGATTTCGACTAATTGATATGACATTATTAAGGGGCCGCTTTTCCTCGATCATCATAGTCTTTTATCGATGTGATTGTGATGAGGTAACTTTTCTTTATTTTATATATAATGCAATATTTTTCGCGGGAAAAACATCATTATTATTAATAATTCTAGATTGTAGATTTTTATTTGTTAATTTTAAGTAATTTATTTGGAAATAATATTTTATGTTAAATCGATCTACCAGTAATCGTGAAAGAGTGAAAAGGTATAAAAGAATACAATTTTCTGCATGAATGTTCTTTTATTCTTTCGTTCGTTTATTTGTTCATTCGTACGTTCTTTCTTATGTCTTTTGACAATGTCTTCTGACTATGTCTGTTGTTATTGTTGACAGAGTTTTGGTTGAAAGTGTTCATTGCTCATTATATATTGTATTCTCATCTTTTGACTGTTATAACCTGAAACCAATTGTTTTAAACACATTTCACTCCTCCAGGCATTCCTTTATCGACTCAATCCACTTATATATATATATATATATATATATATATATATATATATATATATATATATATATATATATATATATATATATATATATATATATATATATATATATATATATATATATATATATATATATATATATATATAGTGATATATTTCAAAACCGCATCCGCTATGTGCAAGGAAGAGAAGGAAAGAAAGAGTAAAAAGAGGAAACTCCAACACCAACATTAAAAATGAAACCAAAAACTTTTAAAACTTTTGAAGATAATACTAAAATACTTAGCAATAAAAGAGAAAAAACGCAAAGGATGGTCAGCAAAATTTCAGATATGATAGTAAATGACAATCTTCCTTTTTCTCTTGTTTTAAGATATCATCAAGATAATTTGTTATTCCTCTCGTAACTGCTCTGATAATATTATTAGTATTCTCAGGTAATGAAAGTCGAGAAATAAAGATGATGAGAGCTACTATATTGAAAGATATTAAAAGGTCTGATTCCACAGAGATCTACAACTTGTATTCCATAGATAGGTTTTTGGACCCTAGATACAAAACAATTTCATTTCTTAGGATTCAAGTTAACTTCGACTGAAAATGTGAGAAATTCAAAAATAATTCTGAAAAAGATCAAGAAATGCAATTTAACATTCAAACAGTGAAGATGAAGATGAAGATAATCGTCTGTGAAAATGGGCACCAATGATCGTAGACAAGTAGGTCAAAGAAAAACGCTTTTCCATTTATGAAGATCCTCTTGTATGGTGAAGGATGCAAGCAGAGACATATCCTGATTTTTCACAGTTGGCAAGGATTTACCTTGATTGTGGCCAACAACTGTTGACTGGAAAAGTCTCTTTTGTGGTGCCGGTCTAATCTTTGATAAAAAACGTAGTAGGTGCATAATAAGGGGTGAATGGCGTGGTTTTGTGAGAGGCCATGGTTGTGGCTCATCTGGGCCAAGGGATGAACCTCACACTGACGAGATACCATAGTGAGGGTCCGTCGCGGTCCCGTGAAGCTCTAGGGTAGATTTTCTGACTACGACGAGTTCTCACTAATAGGTATAAAGGGGGCGGTAAGGCTGGGCTTTCTTTTCGACTTGTGTCATATTCTTCAACTACTTTTCTGTTTCCCGGTGCATATGACGCACCTTACCCCAGTCTGGGGAAAAAGGTGGGTAATGATATATATATATATATATATATATATA
>JABUQX010109260.1:0-10951 GCA_015478945.1 Trachelipus rathkii
AGAGAGAGCACGAGAGAGAGAGATATAGTATAAATTAAGAGAAATACTTATTAATAGTTTTAGTTAGGATAGTCGTATAATCGACGAATCATAGAAAACATGTATATATAATAGTAAACGCATATATTAATGGGAGAAATATCACACAATTCTAAGAGAGAGTCTTCAACTCACTCTATAAATCAGAGACTACTAAAAGATTTAGAACTGAAGAAAATATATCACCGCTATAGAAACAGATACGCCGATTGAGTGGGTGACAAAGTAAATGCTGCAGAAGTTGATGAAAAAATATGACTATATTGATCAGAGGTGAATTTTCGAAGAATTAGATAATCGTATGTATTGAGTAAAGTTACCACTATTATCAAAAAATGTCAGAAAAGAAATTGTATGAATTGTCATATAAGAGTGTATAATGAGTACACTTTTATCAAAGAGAATAATATCTTAGATTTAATGAAAAAAACCACAAAAAATACTATCACACTATAAAGAAATACTTCAGAATTCACTCTCAGCATACAAATATGCCTGTAAGAAATTGTTATAACGAATGGAAAATACTACTAAGAAGTATTGGAAAGGATAGAAGAGTATAGAAAATATTGACGCTATAGTCAGTGGAATTTATCTGTCACGTACTTAAATGACATACTCATAGACATTATAAATCTATAAAATCACAAATTTTTGACATAAATCTTTCCATAAATATCTCATGCGGAGATCTACAACAAAACGTCACCTTTTAAGTTTTTCCATATTATACAACACTCTATACTCAATAATAGACACATCTAGTAAGAATACTTGATGGAAAATCCTATCGTTGTAAGTAACATTAAAAATAGGCTTATTTTACGAACAATAGGAGTGCAGAAAATTTATTAATGTTTGGTAGAGGGAGTAAGTGGGCGGAGAGATGTGCGCTTGTGAAAATATGAGGAGTAAGGTGATTATATTATATATAAATATTTGCAAGAAATAGGCTTGAATGAGCCGATATTATAACCATTATATTTGAATTTATATGGTATTTATTTTAACGGTCTTCTATTAGGTCGAATAATCCTGTACAATAGCAGGATTTATAGAATATCATATCTTTTTCTCATAAACCTTGTAATTGACTTTACTAAGTTAATATAAAAGGGTTTGTTATGAGATTTGATTTGTATGTATTTTAGATATGCAGAGTACTACGTATGGTTTGTAGTCTTATAGTTGAACGTTAATATGATATTGGGTATGTGTGAGTTTCGCAATTATTTCATATAATTTTGTGCATGCCTTGTAATTACTTTTCATTCTCGTGTCGTAACTTAGTGTTTTAACTCGATATAATTATTATATATATGTGTTATTTTATATATATATGCTATATAATTATAGTGTCTAATGTCGATTATATAAAATATTCTATATCTATTTTATAAGAAGAATAAGGGTATATGAATGTCTATGAAGTTTCTGCAGGCATGTAGCTCTTAATGGTTTTATACAATATTGAGGTGTAGAACTGCAGGAAAGAGTAACGTATAATTTTCGTATGAATTTTCAACATACTGGAAATGTGAGGTAGTTATCTTAATTAGTATAGTGAGTCGGTCATATTTGAAATATATTTGATAAGAATAGATATGTATTGTAAATGCATTATTAAAAAAGGAAAAACGGAGTTTATAATAGTTTAGAGTGGTGTAAATTGAGGTTTTTATAGATTTTATATATTTGGTGTTTTATAAATTTGTATTTTTATATTTATATATTACCTTTTTTATAGGATAAAACTTTATTTCTTATAAAACATTTATTAAGACCTGTCTTGTAATTTTAAACAGATTTCAATTATTTAGGATAGCTCTGTAAAGTAGGGGTGTGCTAGATAATCAACATTGATGAAATTATTTTGTGGATATGATTTAAATTGAGAGATAGTTTATTAGCGTGTAAGTGATGATGAGCATTTAAAGATAAAGAAGTTTCAGAAGGTGGAGGAGCGAAATGATATAATAGAGGCAGAAAGGATAGGTTATTTTAAGGAGTGTTTAGGTTGTGATATTGGTGGACCGGAATGTATACAATGATTCAGACAATATTGTGGATTTTTGATATAGTGCGTAATTATTGTTAATTTAGCTTGCATAACCTGTTTTTAATTAAAAAAAATGTATATATCTACTGAGATTAGCTTTATTTCGTTAAAGATGTTTTACATGTACGAATTTAGATCTGTAAAGTAAGATTTTGCATAAAGTTGAGAAAAGCATTGGAACTATGTGTAGAGTACATAAAGAAATGATTACAGTAATTTATGGAGTTGAATATTGAAATGATGAGAATATTGAAAAGGCTATTGTAGAAAGAGTAGAAAGGAATTTATTATTAATTTTAGTGTCTAGCAAATTAATGTTGTGTAATGATATTTCAAATATTGTTTTAGTATAGGCCAATATTTCATTAGATATGAGAAATCTGTTTTAGTATAGAAGATATAACTTCTAGAAACTTACACTTTACTAAATATTCACATAAACAAATTATAGAAACTCTTAAAAAATGTGACCAAATAATTCATACATGAATGATGTGTATAAAAATTGATTTATTTTTATTGGATTTAGAGCATTTGAAAAAATAATGTATTTCTCGTGAAATAGAGAATTGTGTCAAAAAGAGCGAAAGATTAATGTATTAATCATTTATGAGTAAAACTAAATGACGATTTTTAAGTGTAGAGTATTTGGTTTGATATTTTTATGTATCAAATATTTGCATTATGTTTAGGTAAATTTCTGTTAATTATAGATGAAAAACATTATACAAGTCTAAAGACAGACATTTCGTAATAGTATTTCAACTTACTTAGCAAATTCTAGAAACTCGGTAATTCCATATAGTTAAATATATGTTGTATCTCGTTATGTAAGGTAAATCACATGAAATTATTTTTAAATATGTAACTATTGGAGTATATTAACTGTATGTTGTCAGGCGAGTCTAAAAGAGGTAATGGTGTTCCATGAAATGTCATATTTCAAAAAGAAATAGAAAGATATTTATATGTGGGTAATGATATATTCACGTGGCTAATATGAGCTTTTTCACGCTAAGGAACGTAACACCGAAATTGGTATCTGAATCTATCTATATTTAAATTTGTTGTGAAGCAACTTTTTAATCATAAGTTAAAGTTATAAAATTCCTCCCTGCTATTTTTATTAGATTTCACATTACGAATTAGAACTCTAAAAAGTGAAAACAACTTTCTCTGGGTTCAGATACCACAAATCATAACCCCGATTTTTTAGTAGTAAATTATCTGATGTTCTTCAAGAGCATTGAAAATCATGGGATGTGTTGCATTCGAATGTGTTATGCAATTAAAAGGCGTAGAAAGTGATTGGTGTGTGATATGAGATTGTCTGAGATGATGTGGTTATGTATTGATAAATGGATTTAGTTTTATAGTAGCCGTAAAAAGTTCATTAGATGGATGAAAATGGTTAAGGTGAAATGGTAAATAAGATCTAAAATTGTTGTTGCTTCTATAATTTTTAAGCATTACAAGTAGCATAAGGAGTAGGATTTGTCTAATACAACATTGTTGTAAGATTATATTGGTAATCTTAGAAATTGATTTTTTAGGGTATGTTATTTAGACATAATAAGTATAAAGTTGGTGGTGTGTTTCATTTGAAGATGCAATTTATCAAAAGACGAAAGGAATTTATTAATGTTTAAGATGTCTTAAATTGACGTTTGTATGAAATTTTGAATATTTGTTTTCATATACCAATATTCATTACTTTTGGAACTGTTTTAATAAAATTTAATTCTAAAATAGTGGGGTCTGTTCATTATTTTTACACTTAGATAATTTAGAACTCTAAAGTAGGATTGCTCTAATTGAACATTTGAATAGTATTGGTATTAATGATTGAAAGGTATTAAGTTCAGCATTTAAAAAAATAATGTGTTCATTGAATCAATTTAAAAATGCAGAAAGAGAATTTAATTATTTGTTTTCCTGTTTAAATTGACGTTTTTTAATGAAATTTATATTGTTTTTATTACCAATTTTCTAAGCTAATAACAAACTGTTTAAATAAATATATAATTCTAAATAAATTTCTTAAATTTTAACATTACGAATTTAGAACCTTAAAAGTACGATTTTCCTAAATTTCAATTTGAAATTTTATTTGTAAAATTTAAAATGAGTTTAACGAATCTGGATGATTGAAAATATGATGTATTTCATCGAAATGTAATTTCAAAAAGCTGAAAAGTGAATTATAAATGCTTTAAGATTCTATGTTTTCTTTATTTCCTTTGAATATTCTTTTTAATATACCAATATTTCATTAGTTTTGAAAACCCTGTTTTAATAAAAACTTAACTACTTTACGTTTATTCTTAAATTTTCACATTAAAATTTAGAACTCTAAAAGTACGTATTTTCCTAATTTTCAACATAGAAGCAATTTGGTTAAATTTTAAAATGGAGTTTTTACGGTTATTCGCATTTTGAAAACTAAGTTTTCAACTTGAAAATGCTATTTCAAAAAAGCAGAAAAGAGTAATTTATAATGTTTTTAGGTGTCTAATTGACGGTTTTTTAATAATTGAGAGTTTGTTTTTCTATAACAAATTATTTGATATAGTTGAAAACGTGTTTTAATAACACAAATTTTAATTTAAATTAACTTTTCTTAAATTTTCAACATTACAAATTGGCAACTAAAATACGATTTTTCCTAAATGTCATCATTTGAAATTCTATCTTTATCTTAAAATGAGTATATTAACATATTTTTAGTCTATTATTGAAAATAATATGTTTTCATTGAATGCAAATTCAAAGCAATAAAAGAGATTTATTATAGTTTTAGGTGTTTAATTGCGTTATTTTAATATATGATAGAGTGTTTATTATCCAAAATTTTATTAGGAACACGAAGTTATAAAAAATTTAACTTCTAAAATTATTCTTAGTGTTAAAATATAATTTAAATTTAATTTTGATTTAAAAAGTACTAAACAAGATAAAAGTCATGTTAATAATTTATAAATAGGAAAAAGTGTATAAACTTATTTAAATGAAATTATTGAAATCCACAAAAATATTTTTTTTAAAATGCATAAACACGCAGAAAATGAATTTTTAATAGGTAATTTACGGATGTCTTAAACTTAGATGTTTTTTATAATGAAATTTACATATTTGTTTTTTTATAATAAATATTTCATTAGTTTTGAACACCTGTTTACTAAAAAATATAACTTTATAATATTAAATGATTGAGTTTTTATTTCTTATATTTTCAGTTACGTTCAAAATTAGAAACCTTAATTGAAGATTTTTCCTAAATTCTAATCGATTTGAAGTTATTTATGTTAATTCTTATAATATTAGTTTTTAACGGTATTATTTCCGCATTTAAAAAAAATAATGCTGTTTCATTTGGATAGCTAATTTCAAATATTCAAGACAAAAGTATTATATTGATTTACGTTCTTAAATTGACGTTTTTTATATGAAATTTTCATATTTTTCTTATAAATCAAAATATATCAGTGTCAAAATTTATTTAATGTAAAATCTTTAACTTTCTAAATTTACTTCTATTTCTAATTTTACATTATTATTTACTCATAAAAGTACGATTTTTTCCTAAATCAACATTTGAAATTATTTGGTAAATCTTAAAATTAGTTTTTAATCGGTTATTGTTTCCGCATTTGGATATAAATAAGTTCATTTAAATGCTATCAATAATCAATAAAAGTGAATTTATTTAATAGTTTTAGGTCTTAAATTGGCGTTTTTATATGATAATTAATATTTTTCTATTTTTTAAAATATTTTTCATTGTTTATGACATTTTGGTTTGTAAATAAAAATTTAACTTCTGATCCTACGCTTTAAACAATAATTTTCAAAATGGAAAATTAGTACTCGTAAAAGTACGATTTTCCTAAATTTAACTTGAAATTATTTATAAATCCTAGTTTAAATTGACATTTTTATACTTATTATCACAATTTTCACATTTTAAAAGCATAATCAAAGTTTATTGCAACGGTTTCTTCATTTTTTCTAAACTTTTAAAAGACTTTGAAGTTATCTATAATTATTTATTCTAATTGTGAGATGTTATGAAGCAGCTCGCTTTGGTTTTATATACCAAATTATTCATTAGTTTGAAAACTGTTTTAATAAAAAATGTAACTTCTAAATCCGCTTTTCTAAATTTTCACATTGCAATATAAAACTCTAAAAATAAGATTTTTCCTATTTTCAAACATTTGAAATTATTTTGGTAAATTAAATTGAGTTTTAAACGGTTTATTCAGCATTGAAAATAATTGTCACACAAACCGTTTTTGTAAAATAAGTGAATTTATATATGTTTAGATTCTTAAATGTGTTTTTCTTTAATATTAATAATTCTAAAACTAAATATTTTTAAAATATTTGAAACTGTTTTAAAAAAAAATTTAACTCTAAAATTACGCTTTTTTTTAAATTTTTACTATACTAATTAAAGATATAAAGTACGGTTTTTCCTAAATTTTCAACTATTTAAATATTTGTAAATTTTAAAATGAGTTTTTTAACGATATTAGAAGAAAAAAATATGTGTTCATTGCAATACAAAAGCAGAAAAAAGAATTTATAATTGTTCTAGGTGTCTTTAAAATCAAATTTATCTAACTTATTTTCATAATATTTTATATATATAAATTTTCAATAGTTGTGAGATAACGTTAAATAAAACAATTTAAATTCTAAATTAGGTTTTCATAATTTTCACATTAACAAATTTAGAACTCTTAAGTAGATTTTCATAAATTTCACATTTGAACTTATTTTGTAAATATCATAAAATAATTAATAATAATAATAATAAATAAATAAATAAATAAATAATCTTTTGAGCTTGAACCTGGATTTGCAATTTTGACATTAATTGCAAAAGTTTAGTGCGACACCTTTCTAAATAAATTTCTGTATCTAAAAAATTATTTAGAATTTCAGAAAAATAATCACACCATGATGTGCAGGAGGAAATTTTCTACTAATTTAGATAAATAAAAAAATGCGATAATTTTGATTTTGCTTTCAAAAAGTTGGGGTTCTTTGGATAGTGTCTCCCCGCAAGGAAATTATTTTGGTTAATTAAATATTTATCATGAAATTTTATACAAAACAAATTTTCTTTCGATTTAGTTAACAAAATTTATTTTTTATTTTGTCTTTCTCAGGCTTAAGTTCTTTATCCAAATTGCCATTGACCTTAAAATCTTGAGCAAAAAATTTGTGTTTGTTCCAGTAGTGAATCCATTTAAAGAGAGGTCTGTTTATTCCGAGGACGTTCGCTTCAGGAAACGTCTGTGGCATGGGGAGACCAATCGTTTCTGGTAGGAAAAATGCAGCAACTATGCACACTATTTCCATTCCACCCATAATCCAGTACTGAGTTGCTTCATTTCCAGGAACCTTGCAATTATATATATATATATATATATATATATATA
Source organism: Trachelipus rathkii (assembly GCA_015478945.1). NCBI lineage: Eukaryota > Metazoa > Arthropoda > Malacostraca > Isopoda > Trachelipodidae > Trachelipus > Trachelipus rathkii. The sequence goes on from JABUQX010109260.1 coordinate 7,549, forward strand.
TATATATATATATATATATATATATATATAAATATATATATATATATATATATATATATATATATATATATATATATATATATATATATATATATATATATATATATTATTATATAATTTAAAAATATCTGTTATTACTCAAATTATATTTACTAATTAATTAAATTATATTAATTATTTATTATGTCTTCTCTCGAATGGAATTATTTGGAAATTTAAGAAGGTGATAGTAATAAAACAGTCTTTTGTGTGAATCTGGGAAATATTAGTAGTAGGGCAGAGGTTTCCCACTAAAACCTGCGTATATATATATACCCGAAATCGAAAAATCGATATCCGCAGGATATCGATTTTGAGTCGAATTTGATTCCCGAAGGGAATTAGGCCTCATCCCGAAGGGTTGAGGCCTTACCCCTCCTTCTGAGGGGTAATGCCCGCTTACATCCCCTTAAGGGGTGATCCCCCCCTTCTGCGGATTCACACCCTTTCAAGGGGCTCATCCCCATGGAATTTCTCTCGGGAGGAGATGTGTTGCTTTAGGTACTTTATTACATAGTGAAAATTAACCGCTTATACTCCCCCTCGGGGTACCCCCGAGATGGATCTTCACGCATCTCTCTGGGGTGATCTCCCTGCAGTGAGGCTCATCGTTAAAAATTGTTCGGTTATGTGTCGTAAAGATTGAGATTATGTTGATGAGTAAACGCATTCGTGAATGTTTTTGTATAAACATGAAAGTATCCCTAATGCTAAGTTTATAGTGTGCTTAACGAACCGAAGGTATTGGTAAAGTTCCGAAAGAGGATAGTCGTTTTATGGAGCAATGTTAGTTATTTACCTTACCGTTGATAAGCAAAGAACTTTGTTAATGAAAACTGTTTATTGCTGAGTTAGGTACGTTATGTTAAATCACATTACTATGACAATGTGAAATTAACTTTGATTTGTTAGAGATATGATGACTTTCGTAAGATATTACTGTGTTAACTGACAATGATGTGTTAGAAACGTGTGCGTAGGTTAAGTTTGTTGAGTAATGTTAGGTTTGCTCGAGAATTTTGCTAATGGCTACGTTTATTCATAGTTCAAAATGATGTTATATTCGAAGCGAGTGACACTTTGATGAAGGTAGCGTCAATCATAGTTCAAGATGCTGGTATCTTCGTAGATTGGTTACTTTGTTAAGGGATTTGTTAGATAATGTACTGCTTTAACTGATGCTGATATACTAGAAAAGTGGGGATACATTGAGTTTTATATGTCCTGTTAGCTACTTTACATTTGATAAGTAAGGAATTTTGCGGATGTTAGCAGATTATTCATACGTGAGGTATGTTATGTTTGCCTTTGTGCATTATATTCTTAGCTCAGGTTATGTTATGTTAGCTTTTTGCTGTGTGAAAACTTTCTTACGTTGGGATATTCAAGGGTTATAAAAAGAACTTTTTTATTATGTTTATCCAAATGATACTCGAAATATGACTCATAGATCAATAGATCAATAGATCAATAGATCAATAGATCGATAGATCGGTAGATCATGGATGTGTAGGAGGGCGGTGGGGATGGTAGTTTGATTTACTGACTTGCTGATTTACTGCTTTAAGGTATGTAAAAAACGTAAATTTGTAAGTTATAAATATAAAAAGAATATATATATATTTTTTAACTTTATTTTTTTTATAAGTTTTTATTTTACATTTATACTTTGTGTTTAATTTTTTAAAAAAAAAATTTTATTTGTTTATTTATTTATTTATTTATTTATTTATTTACGATCTTACAACCGTCATATTCGAGATCTACAGATCCGATAACATAAGGACATCAACATTGTTGTTATACCAATTGGGTATATACCAAATTTCATCGTTCTATGTCAATTTCCAAGATTTTAGGGTACAGACCCAACATCATGAGGGTGTAGTGTTATTTTACCTTTTCTACAACGAAGACATCTTATGTGAAAGCTGTATACCAAGTTTCATGGTTCTATGTCAATATCCAAAGTTTTGGGACACAGCCCCAACATCATGAGGGCGTAGTGTTATTTTACCTCTTCTACAATGAAGACACCTTATATGAAAGCTGTATAATAAGTTTCATCGTTCAATGACCCCTTCCAAGATTTTGAGGCAGCCCTTTCATCTAGGGGGGCTTAGTATCATTTTACATCTTCTGTATAGTTGTTACATCCAAAGAAAGGTGTATACCATATTTCATCGTTCTATGTCAATATTCAAAGTTTTGGGGTACAGCCTAATCACCTGGGGGCGTAGTGTCATTTTACCTCTTTTGTATCGATGTTACATTATAAGAAGGATGTATATCAAATTTTATCATTCTATGTCAATATTCAAAGTTTTGGGGCACAGCCCCATCACTTAAGGGGCGTAGTGTCATTTTACATCTTCTGTGGGAAGGATACATTTTAAGAAGGCTGTATACCGAGTTTCATCGTTCTATGTTCATTTTCAAGGTTTTGGGGCACAGCCCCATCACCCATGGGGCGTTGTGTCATTTTACCTCTTCTACAACGAGGGTACCTTATAAGAAGGGTATATACCGAGTTTCATCATTCTACGTCAATATTCTAGGTTTGGTGGGGTCAGCACCTCCATGGGGTGCCCTCGGTCATTTCACCTCATCTACAGCGAGGATACCTTATAAGAAGAACGTTTACCGAGTTTCATTGTTCTACGGCAATATTCTAAATTTGGGGGGCCAGCATCACCCTCTGGGGTGCACACTGTCATTTCACATCGTCTACAGCGTGGATACCTTAAAAGAACGTATATCAAATTTCACCGTTCTATGTCAATATCCAAAGTTTTGGGGCACAGCCCCTACACCATGGGGGCGTAGTGTCATCTTACCTCTTCTACAACGGTGTACCTTATAAGAACGCTGTATACCAGGTTTCATCGTTCTACGTCAATATTTCAGGTTTGGGGCCAGTCAGACTGTGTACGGCTATTTACAGTTATTTTAACCCCAGCTGCATCTAAGATACATCCTCAGAAGGTTGTATACCGAGTTTCATCACTCTACATCAATATTTCAGGTTTGGGGTTCAGCGACCCCTAATGGGGTCCCCTCGGTCATTTTACCTCTGTTACACCTAAGATACATTCTAAGAATGCTGTATTCCAAGTTTCGTTGTTCTATGTCAATATTTCAGGTTTGGGGGCCGACAACCCCACTGGGGTGCCCTCGGTCATTTTACCACGGTTGCACTTAAGATACATCCTAAGAAGGCTGTATACCAAGTTTCATCCTTCTACGTTAATATCCCAGGTTTTGGAGCCACGTGTGAAGCGGCGCACGAAAACGCGAAAGCGTTTCAATGATAAATGCAGAAAACGGTTGCACCAAATCGAGAACTGAACGAAGCTGGCCATCG
>JABUQX010109261.1:12500-15289 GCA_015478945.1 Trachelipus rathkii
ATATACTTATATATATATACATTATATCTATATATATATATATTATATTATCTATAGTATATATATAGTATATATAATATATATATATATATTATTATATATATATATATATATATTATATTATATATATGAAATATATATATATATATATATACTATATATAGTTATAATATATAGTATGTATATATAGTATTATATATACTATATATATGTTATATATATATATCTATATAAATATATATATATATATAGTATATAGTATAATATATATACTATATATTATATATAATATTTATATATAGTATATATATATATATATATAGTAATGTGTGTGTGGTGTTGTGTTGTGTGTGTGTGTGTGTGTGTGTGTGTGTGTGTGTGTGTGTGTGTGTTTGTATGGCTCTGTGTTTATGTGTGTAGGTGTGTGTGTGCTAGGCGTTCAGAACTAAAGTGGATAAAGTCCAAATTAATGAATTATCCAGGGCTATTGTAATAGGTAAAATTAATCTTGAAAAACACCTCAACCTCTGTTTGAACAATAAGAAAAATGTATGACCTCTTTACGTAGTTGGACAATGATGGTAGAAAGTAAAGCCTATAGAAAAGAAGTTATTATTTCCATCTATTTTTCAACAAAATCCAATTTGCTAATTAAAGTTTCTTCAAAGGACACCTTTTTTTTTTTTACAGACATAACACCACCGCTCACGGGCGGAGCCCTAATCTAGGAGGGGGTGTACACATTTAACGTCCGAGCAAGACGAAGCCAAGCCCAAGGAGAGAATGGCTCACATTCTTCCACCCGGTCAGTTGCGAACCTGGGATCTTCGCTTGGTATGGCGAGTGCTCTACCACTGAACTATCGGGCGCTTTTATCATGTGATCATGGTTTAAAATTGAACTAAAAATTGAGAGAGAAAATGATCGTTACTTAAATCATGAATTTGAAATAAAAAATATTTTACGCAACCAATGCTAATACACATTTTGCATTTCTACATTTGACTAAAAAAGTTCCACTAAACCAAAAACTGACCCATAAATTTTTTCCATATTAAATTTTGACTTCCAGTTGTTCACTTTGTCAAGACTAATATTATTTGTGTTATTTTTATTATTATTATTTTATTATCTTATTATATATATATATATATATAATATATTATTTATATAATTTTTATTTATATATATATATATTGTATATTTATTTATATATATTTTTATATTTATTTTTTTATTTTTTTTTTTTTTAATTTTTTTATTTTTTTTATACTTTATACTTTTTATTAGATTTATTTATTATTTTATATATATATTAATATTTATCATATCTTTTATTATATCATTATATATTTATCTTATAATTTATATTATATATAATTATTATGGTAATATGGTCAAAAATACACATTAAATATATTTATCTATAATATAATATATATAATAATATATATATATAATATAGTTATATATTAATATATATATATAGTAGTATATATATCTTTTCTTTATATACTATATATATATTATACACTATAAAAATTTAAAACAGTGTACGGTACATGAAAATTGTTTGGGCGATACCGGTACTGTATCGCCGGTACAGCGGTACATATATTAATAATCTTATCACATATACTTACTTTTCTATAAATATAATATAAATATATATATAATTATATTTAATACCACTACCTATTACCCCACCATCACTAACAATACACTCACACTACTATCACCTCCTCACCTACCCTCACTATATATACCTACTATTATATACTAATACTATCCTATAATAAATATATATACTTACAACAAGGGAATATTTCCGTAATGATAGCAATTATTATATTCAAACTTGTTGGAATACACAAGGTGTCTAATTACTCGGAGTTATTTTTACTACAATATCTCAGAGATATAGAAGATATGTAGCAGTACTGCGAATTTCTCATGAACCTCCGAATTTTCAATAAAACCGTATAGTTTCAATGCTGAAATTGCATTCTATGGCAGAAATTATGTAGTTTTCATTGAGACCGTCATCCAGATCCAAAACGTTGTTTCCAGGCAATCCCCGGGGAAAGATATTTGCAGCATATGTGTCAGCGGGAATAGTTACTCAGCCAATAGTTAGTCTGTAATACGTTCAAAAGATCAGAGATGGGGTAGTAACCCTATATAATCCTCATGAGGGCAAGTATATTTTCACATTTATGTGTATATTTATATTACATTTGCTACTATTGTCAGAAAAAAATTAATGAATTTGAAGGTAGTGAATTTCCTGTACTGGGGATCGGTATTCCAGTATGATCGTACAACAGTCAGCGGAGCACTAACGAATGTAATCGTGTGTCTTTGCACAGCTATTTAATTGTAACATCCGATAACACTATGCCTAATAATATGTATACAACCCTAACTGACGGAATATGGTTGAGGCTTTATTCTTGAAGAAAGAATGCCACAGAGCTACGCGAGGTGATAGACGGAGAATATCCAGATCGTTGATAACCGCATTCCAATATAAATGTACAGATTGTACACAGGTTTTTCAAGAATAGGTTCGACCAACTCACAACCATCTCCGCCACCAAGTCAACCTCCCACCCGTACCCTTGACATGAGTTTGACTTTCTATTGTATACACGGAACACCCAACACACTACCTTACGGCAGACAGGAAACGGTACGGTACATTCTACATATGTACAACATTTTTCATTACAAAGCACACATTGTGCACGGTCTGCATCCCGGCGATCCCGGACGTTGGTTGTAGTTCA
>JABUQX010109262.1:0-17934 GCA_015478945.1 Trachelipus rathkii
CGCGACTGGATCGAAGAACGACGAGGTGAAACCCCGTCCACACTTTGGGATATTTTAGCAACGTGTTAGTCTCATTTCCTCGCGTGAGAGAAGAATAGTACGAATCGAAACTAGAAATATTCTTCAAAACGTTTCTCAGGACGCTTTCGTGAACCTCGTTCGATACGTTTCTAGGAGGAGGAGCGGTCGATAGCCATCGTCCTCCGCGAGAGCGAGATTCGTCTTCGCGGTAACCTGTCGGAATGAGTGACGTATCGGCCGCGCCGAAAAGCGAATCTCCCCCGCGCACGAAAAAACCGATTCTCCGCAACGATATCCTGGGAACGAGGATTATTTCTTTGTAGTAGTCTCTGTAAAGAGAAACCTTTACGAGTTCGTTATTTCCCTCGATCTCTTTTCGGTCTATAAAGCCGATATAACTTACGATCGTTCCAACCATGTTGAATGAATGAATTTGACGAAATATTTCGGTGGTAATCGGACCGCGTGTGAATTAATACCGATATATATATATATTTATTTCTGAAAAAAAATTTATTTATTTATCTACATATTAAATATAAACAATTAGATTAATATATAGATATAATTAGATTAAACGTATAAGTAAATTAAATAAAAAATAAAAATTAAAAAAAAAATTAATTTATGAAAAACGAAAGGTTATACGTATAGATCCGAGGTTTTTTGGCATTAAAACACTGACGTCATCGATTAGTTTATTCTGTCCAGTCAACCATTTTAGAGGCAGCAGCAACAACAAATGGCGATGAAAGAAGAGGCAGCGGCGAAGGAAAAGGTAGAGGGAGAGGAGGAAGAGAGGTCGATTCCCCGCGAAAAAGTGATAGTGTGCATCGAAGGAAATATCGGAAGCGGCAAAAGTACACTCATCGAATCGTTTAGGAACGACGCGAGAATCTCAACGTTACCCGAGCCCGTCGACGACTGGGAGGACTATCACGGCGTAAACCTGCTGAAAGAGTCATACAAAAATCCTAAAAAGTACGCGTTCGCCTTTCAGCTTTTTCATTTGATTTCCACGCACGAGAGGTACGCGAAAATGTTAGACGTTTTGAAAGACGAAGAAGATGTTATCGACGTTATAATGACCGAGAGATATTCGTTATCAGCTCAAAGGGTTTTTATTCTCCACGGCGCTAGTCAAAAATATATCAGTGAAACCGAGCACCATATCGTGAACGATCTGTATAACATCGTCGAAGGCCGCAAGCTAATACCCGACGTCATAGTATACCTTAAAACATCTCCTTCCGTCTCGCTAGAAAGGATAAAAAATAGAAACAGGGAGGGCGAATCGACCATCACGCTGGACCACTTGAAAAACTTAGACTTCCTTTACGAGGAATACGTGAATTACCTTATAAATAACGACACTTTTAAAGATATTAGATTCATCACTCTCGACGGAAACAGGAATTTGGAAGATGTGAGAGCGGAATACGATTTTACGGTCGAACCGGTTATCGCAGCCGTCTCAAAAGAATTAAACGAAAGAGGGATAGAAGAGAGGAGGCGTTTTATGCAGAGTATCGACGAAGAAATCGATAGGACGTGCATACCCTTCCCTCGAACGAACAAAGAAGAAGGAGAAACCCGTTTTTGGAACTACCTTATCACTTTTTATAACCACGTGATTTCTTTTCTGACCTACGTCTTCGGAAATAAATCCAAAAAAAACCGAGTTGCGAAAGGAAAAGATGAATAATTATTCGCTTACTTTTTATTTAAAATCAGTATCACGTACCGCGAACGCGTCTCAGTCAACGAATATTCGCGTTATTGTTTTTATATACTACACTCCTACGCACGTTTTTATTTTATTTTAACATTTAATAAAAGTTACGAAACTAATATTGTTTTTTCTTTCTTTTCAACTTAACCTATTATAAAATACCGTGATTTCATTTATTAGTGAGCGAGAAAATTAGTAGGTTTTCCAAACTTATTCGAGGATTCGTCGATTTAGTTACTTTTTCACTATTACGTGGTATTATTATTATTATTATTATTATTATTATTATTATTATATTATATTATTATTATTATTATTATTATTATTATTATTATTATTATTATTATTATTGATTTATTATTATTATTATTATTTATTATATTTTTATTATTATTATTATTATTTTTATTATACACTTAAAAATATATTTGTTAAGTATTTGTTAATTAGAAATAAAACAATTTTGGTTAAATCTAGCTTATAAATACCTCAGACGTCGTACATTTTTATTTAATATCCGACGACGCGATCGAGAGCGGATTAAAATCAGGAATAAAAAAAGGCTGCTGAGCTACTCATTTGAGTTGAAATTATCATCATTAATGCAGGGTGGAGATATCGATTCGTCGAAACAAAACGAAGATTTAGATTTACTCAAAAATGAGCTGCGGGGTTACGACTTCATGACCGAAATTCAAAAACAAGAATTGTGTCGCAATTTCGAAATAGAACGTGAGAGGGCCCGATGCAGCTCTAGGATAGCCGAGGAAATGTTTGATGAAATTAAGAGCAAAAGTTCCTTACTGAAAGTGATTGACGCTGATGTCCCGAAAGGTATTCTGCCTCCCGAATATTCTTGCACCCTACACGACGTCAAAATAAAAGAAAGCGAATCGGAGGACGAGGTTTATGGAGAAAACGAATGGATTTGGAAGAACGTCCCTCGCGGTTTGAATTTCATGCGGCTGGAAGGAAAAGAAAAGGTGTTGGATTTCGCTATTTACGCCAACAGAAAGTTTACGGGAGGGATTGGCGACGAAGATATTCATCAACCCGAAGACGACGACGCGTGGTCAAAATTTTTTCTCGATTCTCCCGCGAACGCTACCCAGGTTGTTTGCGTGACAAAAATTAATGGAGAAAGCGGACATTTCTCGGTGAGGAAGATTGCCGGAGAATACTACGTCATAGCCGGCTCTAAGAACGTACACATGTTGTTCCAGTGCTACTCCGACGTCGAAAAATACACCGGGGAGAGATATTTAATCGCAAAAAAGGTGGCGATGGCGGTATTAGATACATTTGACGCGATGGAAGTTTCGAAATTGGATATTTTTAAGCGTTTCTTGAACGTCACTAAAACGACGGTAGTTTGCGAAATACTGCTAACCGATCGGCAACATATTGTCGATATTTCACACCTAACAGAATCGAAAATCTACGGCTTGTTGATGACATCAGCGCCCCGAAAGGTGTACGGTGACGACGACGAAGATAATTATTCGTTGTCGACTGTCTCTCATCAGGTCTGCTTGGAATATTTAAAGTTCGTGGGGATGTCAACGCCGGAATACTATTCGATATCTCCAAAAGACGTGAATGCTGAAATTACGAATATTAGAAGAATGAAAAATTGCGAAGGTTACGTCCTTTATTACCTCATAGGCGACCGGACTATAGGGATGAAGAAAGTGAAAACCGTATGGTACGTTGTTTTGCGAGCTCTGCGAGAGAAGGCAGTCTATACCTTCTTTAACAGAAAATGTAAGCTCTCCGTTCCGGAAATGATAAAGAACACGGAAAGCCGGTTCATTGAAATTCAAAAGTGGCTAAAATTTAGCGACAATTTCTTAGACAATTGGAAAAAAATTGGAAAGGCATTCATTTGCTGGTTAGACAACGAAATCAAAGACGGCAAAATTTGTCCTGATGAAATACGTCCAAATTTTCCTACAGAGTGGAAACGGTTTTTAGAAGAAAATCGAACTAATGACGAATTTATTTAACGCGTAACGTACGCATATAAAATATTTTTGAATCTATATTTAATAAAATGTATATTTCTTGTCGTTTTTTTTCATTTAAAAAAAAATTTGCTGCGATACATTTATTTATCATATTTTTATAATTTACATTTTCTTCGCGTATCGAAGCAAACTTTACTAGTTACGGCGATTCTCGCAAACAAGTGAATAATATCATTTTTGATGAGAAATAATTAAAATTTCCTGTTTAATCTGGTTTCATTTATTTCACTTTTTTAAAAATAAAACAGTCGATTTGGATGCACGAAGGAACAAACTAAAGGGACTCACTACTCGTACACAAATTTGTGCCAAAAATTGGCACAAATCCCTTTATTACCTAAAAAAAATTGTGCCAATTTTGTGCCATGTTCCCAATAGGGGGTTTTGACACAAATTTGTGCCAAAGCCATGTTCCCCATCTTATCTAGGGTAAAATATATGGAAGTGCGTCGCGTAATGTCACTATGTAACAACGACGTTTCCGAGAGAAATTGGCGTCGTGAATTTTTTTAAATTTTTTTTTAGTTTAGTTATCTCTAAAAATTATTTATCGAAGAAAAATTGAATTTAAGTTAGAATATACTATAAAAAAATAATTATATATAAAGTACACTTTAAAAATTAACTTAAAAAAAATCTTAAGGGTACCCCTCGCGCTTCGATTGGGGCACGAAATAACGTTACTTTTTACTTCTCGGGAAATGGTGCAAAATAAATTTTTTGTTTGTTAAGCGAGTTTTTTTTTTCGAGGGAAACAGAAAATAATCTAAGTCTGTAAAGAAATGGTATTCAGGTATCTAGAAAACAGGCAATTTTTGGAATTTTTTAAATTTTTTTCACTATCGTTTAAAATAAAAACTCCAGGGGTGCGTATAAAAATAAGTTGATATTTAGAGTTGGGAGGCCCAGCACTACTCTGTGACTGGGTGCGCACCACACTAGAAGAGAAATTTTGTTGTTTTTTTTTTGGGGGGGGAACCGAAAACTTAATTAACTCGGAAATAATTCGAGATATCGCAAAACTAAAATCAGTTGTAGGGTCCTTAGGTACTCCTCAATAGTTTGCGGGGGTACAGGGATTTCCTGGGAAAAATTTCAAAATTTCCGAAAAAAAACTAAGTGTTCCCCCTTTGCGTAAGGTAATGGCACAAAAAACCGTTCCCTTTATTATGGGTTAGTATCAAAAATTTAAATTGATTGTTCCCTTTAGAAATTTTTTCCACAGGAAATAAAAAAACACGGAATTTAGCCAGTAAACTAGCATGCCTCCTTACAGTAGGTCATAACTAATTGATAGATTGAAATTGCATTTACGTATGACCATTATTTTTTTTCTACGAATTTTTAAAATTAACGAGGTAACGTTCCCTTTAGTGCGATTTTATTATACGTTTTGGCACAAATTTGATCTTCTTGTTCCCTTTATTAATAAAGAATTTAGGCCGGAAATTTCCCGTAGTAAGATGCCATATTGACAGGCTTATATTTTCAAACCTGTATGACCTATGTTGTACTATTTGTATCTTTTTGGTTATTCTTAGTATAATAGATTGTGATTTCCTTAGCACTAAATCGGCCATTTCTAACCTATATCTATAGGCTTACAATATCTAAATTTTTAACATTTAAAAAAAAGTTACTATTTACCATTTTTAAGGGGGTAATATCTTTCCAAGTTCGCGAAGTAAGGGGCTGACAATGCTAAGGTGGTGCCACCAAAAAAAATGTTACATTTATTATGGATTTGTGCCAAAATTTTTAATTTATTGTTTCCTTCAGAATTTTTTTCCACCGAAATTAAAAAACAAATACGGAATTTAGGCAGGCAACTAGCATGCCTAGGTTGAAGATGCCATGTTGCCATTTTTATATATTCAAAACTGAGTGACTTAGCAGGCGTCACTATATGACGTCATAATCGGTTTGAAGATACTTTAAGCTTAACAAAATGGTACTCGAAAGCGTTCAGCCGCGCTTGCGGTCCCCGTAAGGCGACACTATATTATAGTGACTTTTCAAAGGGAACCGAAAAACGACCTAACGTGCTCGCGCGACACCTTTTTAGGGATAAACTATCGCTTCAACCCGATGTAGTGTCGTCAGGAAGGGAACTGATATAAGTCGAAGACCTAAGTGCGAAAATCTAAAAAAACTCATGAAAAAATAATAATAATAATTCACAAAAAAAATTTTAAGTTTCGGAATTTGCATTTAGAACTTCGACTTATGTTAGTTCCCGATGAGGCGTCACTATATGACGTCATAATCGGTTTGAAGATACTTTAAGCTTAACAAAATGGTACTCGAAAGCGTTCAATCGCTTTTGCGATTCCCGTAAGGCGACACTATATTATAGTGACTTTTCAAAGGGAACCGAAAAACGACCTAACGTGCTCGCGCGACACCTTTTAGGTATAATCTATCGCTTCAACCCGATATAGTGACGTCAGGAAGGGAACTGATATAAGTCCGAAGGTCTAAGTATAAGTCGAAAGTCTAAGTGCGCTTAGGGAACTAGTATAAGTCGAAGGTCTAAGTGCTAAGTCCGATAGTCTGTATAAGTCGAAGGCCTAAAGTGCTATAGTCCGAAGGTATAAGTGCTAAGTCGAAGGTCTAAGTATAAGTCGAAGGTCTAAGTGCTAAGTCGAAGGTCTAAGTGCTAAAATCTAAAATTTCTCAAAGAAAATAATACACAAAATTTTTTTAAGTCCAAATTATTTTTCGGAAATTTGCACTTAGACGCATCAAACTTATATTAGTTTTAAGATGAGGCGTACTATATTACCCAGAACGTTCCATAATCGTTTGAAGATTACTTAAGCTTAACAAAATGTTACTCGAAAGCGTCCAGGCCGCTTTTGCGATTGCGCCGTAAGGCGACACTTATTGTATAGTTGACTTTTCGAAGGGAAGCAGAAAAAAACGCCTAACGTGCTCCGCGCGACCCTTTTTAGGGATAAACTATCGCTTCAACGCGCGATATATGTCGTCAGTGGGAACTGATATAAGTCGACAGATTAAGGGCGAAACTAAAAAAAATTCATGAAAAATAATAATAATAAATTCACAAAAAAAATTTAAGTTTCGGAATTTGCACTTAGAACTTCGACTTATATTAGTTCCCGATAAGGCGTCACTATATGACGTCATAATCGGTTTGAAGATACTTTAAGCTTAACAAAAGGGTACTCGAAAGCGTTCAGCCGCTTTTGCGATTCCCGTAAGGCGACACTATATTATAGTGACTTTTCGAAGGTAACCGAAAAACGACCTAACGTGCTCGCGCGACACCTTTTTTATGGATAAACTATCGCTTCAACCCGATATAGTGACGTCAGGAAGGGAACTGATATAAGTCGAAGGCCTAAGTGCGAAAATCTAAAAAAATTCATGAAAAAATAATAATAATAATTCACAAAAAAAAATTAAGTTTCGGAATTTGCACTTAGAACTTCGACTTATATTAGTTCCCGATAAGGCGTCACTATATGACGTCATAATCGGTTTGAAGATACTTTAAGCTTAACAAAATGGTACTCGAAAGCGTTCAGCCGCTTTTGCGATTCTCGTAAGGCGACACTATTATATAGTGACTTTTCGAAGGGAACCGAAAAACGACCTAACGTGCTCAGCGCGACCCTTTTTAGGGATAAACTATGCGCCTTCAAACCCCGATATAGTGTTCCGTCAGGAAGGGAACTGAATAAGTCGAAGGTCTAAGGGCGAAAATCTAAAAAAATTCATGAAAAAAATAATAATAATTAATTCAACCAAAAAAATTTAAGTTTTCGGAATTTGCAACTTAGAACTTCGACTTTATTTAGTGTCGCCGATAAGGCGTCAACTAATGACGGTCAATAATCGGTTTTGAAGATACTTTTAAGCTTAACAAAATGGTACTCGAAAGCGTTCAGCGCGCTTTTGCGAATTCCGTAAGGCGACACTATAATTATAGTGGACTTTATCGAGGTAACCGAAAAAACGACCTAACGTTGCTCGCGCGACACTACCTTTTTTATAGGGATAAACTATCGCTTTCAACCGATATAGTGACGTCAGAAAGGGAAACTGATATAGGTCGAAGGCCTAATTGCGAAAATCTAAAAAAAATTCATGAAAAAATAATAATAATATTTCACAAAAAAAAATTTAAGTTTCGAAATTTGTACACTTAGAACTTCGACTTATATTAGTTCCCGATTAGGCGTCACTATATGACGTCATAATCGGTTTGAAGATACTTTAAGCTTAACAAAATGGTACTCGAAAGCGTTCAGCCGCTTTTGCGATTCCCGTAAGGCGACACTTTATTATAGTGACTTTTCGAAGGGAACCGAAAAACGACCTAACGTGCTCGCGCGACACCCTTTAGGTATAAACTATCGCTTCTTCAACCCGATATAGTGACGTCAGGAAGGGAACTGATATAGGTCGAAGGCCTAAGTGCGAAAATCTAAAAAAATTCATGAAAAAATAATAATATAATTTCACAAAAAAATTTAAGTTTCGATTTGCACTTAGAAGCTTCGACTATATTAGTTTCCGGATGAGGCGTCACTATAATGACGTCATAAATCGTGGAAGATACTTTAAGCTTAACCAAAATGGTAACTCGAAAGCGTTCAGCCGCTTTTGCGATTTCCGTAAGGCGACACTATTATATAGTGACTTTTCGAGGGAACGAACCGACCTAAAACGTGCTCGGCGAAGCAACTTTTTAGGGATAAAACTCATCCGCTTCATACCCGATATATGTGGGACGTCGGAGGGAACTGATATGAGGTCGAAGGCCTAAGTGCGAAAATCTAAAAAAATTCATGAAAAAATAATAATAATTCACAAAAAAAAAGTCCAAATTAGTTTTCGGAATTTGCACTTTAGAACTTCGACTTATATTAGTTCCCGGATGAGGCGTCAACTATAAATGACGTCATAATCGTTTTTAAGATATTTAAGCTTAACAATGGTACTCGATAAGGCGTTCAGCCGCTTTTGCGATTTCCGTAAGGCGACACTATATTATAGTGACTTTTCGAAGGTAACCGAAAAACGACCTAACGTGCTCGCGCGACACCTTTTTTAGGGATAAACTATCGCTTCAACCCGATATAGTGACGTCAGGAAGGGAACTGATATAGGTCGAAGGCCTAAGTGCGAAAATCTAAAAAAATTCATGAAAAAATAATAATAATAATTCACAAAAAAAAAATTTAAGTTTCGGAATTTGCACTTAGAACTTCGACTTATATTAGTTCCCGATGAGGCGTCGCTATATGACGTCATAATCGGTTTGAAGATACTTTAAGCTTAACAAAATGGTACTCGAAAGCGTTCAGCCGCTTTTGCGATTCCCGTAAGGCGACACTATATTATAGTGACTTTTCGAAGGGAACCGAAAAACGACCTAACGTGCTCGCGCGACACCTTTTTAGGGATAAACTATCGCTTCAACCCGATATAGTGACGTCAGGAAGGGAACTGATATAGGTCGAAGGCCTAAGTGCGAAAATCTAAAAAAATTCATGAAAAAATAATAATAATAATTCACAAAAAAAATTTTAAGTTTCGGAATTTGCACTTAGAACTTCGACTTATATTAGTTCCCGATGAGGCGTCACTATATGACGTCATAATCGGTTTGAAGATACTTTAAGCTTAACAAAATGGTACTCGAAAGCGTTCAGCCGCTTTTGCGATTCCCGTAAGGCGACACTATTATATAGTGACTTTTCGAAGGGAACCGAAAAACGACCTAACGTGCTCGCGCGACACCTTTTTAGGATAAACTATCGCTTCAACCCGATATAGTGACGTCAGGAAGGGAACTGATATAAGTCGAAGGTCTAAGTGCGAAAATCTAAAAAAATTCTTGAAAAAATAATAATAATAATCATCAAAAAAAAAATTTAAGTTTCGGAATTTGCACTTAGAACTTCGACTTATATTAGTTCCCGATGAGGCGTCACTATATGACGTCATAATCGGTTTGAAGATACTTTAAGCTTAACAAAATTGTACTCGAAAGCGTTCAGCCGCTTTTGCGATTCCCGTAAGGCGACACTATATTATAGTGACTTTTCGAAGGTAACCGAAAAACGACCTAACGTGCTCGCGCGACACCTTTTTTAGGGATAAACTATCGCTTCAACCCGATATAGTGACGTCAGGAAGGGAACTGATATAGGTCGAAGGCCTAAGTGCGAAAATCTAAAAAAATTCATGAAAAAATAATAATAATAATTCACAAAAAAATTTTAAGTTTCGGAATTCGCACTTAGACCTTCGACTTATATTAGTTCCCGATGAGGCGTCACTATATGACGTCATAATCGGTTTGAAGATACTTTAAGCTTAACAAAATGGTACTCGAAAGCGTTCAGCCGCTTTTGCGATTCCCGTAAGGCGACACTATATTATAGTGACTTTTCGAAGGTAACCGAAAAACGACCTAACGTGCTCGCGCGACACCTTTTTTAGGGATAAACTATCGCTTCAACCCGATATAGTGACGTCAGGAAGGGAACTGATATAAGTCGAAGGTCTAAGTGTGAAAATCTAAAAAAATTCATGAAAAAATAATAATAATAATTCACAAATTTTTTTTTAAGTTTCGGAATTCGTACTTAGACCTTCGACTTATATTAGTTCCCGATTAGGCGTCACTAAATGACGTCATAATCGGTTTGAAGATATTTTGAGCTTAACAAAATGGTTCTCGAAAAGCGCGTTTCAGCCGGCTTTTGCGATTCCGTAGGCGACACTATATTAATAGTGACTTTTTCGAAGGGAACCGAAAAACGACCTAACGTGCTCGCGCGCGACACCTTTTTTAGGGATAAACTATCGCTTCAACCCGATATATGTGTATGTGTAGGGACTGTATAGGTGCGAAGGCCTGAGTGCGAAATCTAAAAAAATTCATGAAAATAATAATAATAATTACAAAAAAAAATTTAAGTTTGGAGGAGTTTGCATTAGAAACTTCCGACTTATATTAGTTCCCCGATGAGGCGTCCACTATATGACGTCATATCGGTTTGAAGATACTTTAAGCTTTAACAAAATGGTACTCGAAGCGTTCAGCCGCTTTTGCGATTCCCGTAAGGCGACACTATTATATAGTGACTTTTCGAAGGGAACCGAAAAACGACCTAACGTGCTCGCGCGACACCTTTTTAGGGATAAACTATCGCTTCAACCCGATATAGTGACGTCAGGAAGGGAACTGATATAGGTCGAAGGCCTAAGTGCGAAAATCTAAAAAAATTCATGAAAAAATAATAATAATAATTACACAAAAAAAAATTTAAGTTTCGGAATTTGCACTTAGAACTTCGACTTATATTAGTTCCCGATGAGGCGTCACTATATGACGTCATAATCGGTTTGAAGATACTTTAAGCTTAACAAAATGGTACTCGAAAGCGTTCAGCCGCTTTTGCGATTCCCGTAAGGCGACACTATATTATAGTGACTTTTCGAAGGTAACCGAAAAACGACCTAACGTGCTCGCGCGACACCTTTTTTAGGGATAAACTATCGCTTCAACCCGATATAGTGACGTCAGGAAGGGAACTGATATAGGTCGAAGGCCTAAGTGCGAAAATCTAAAAAAATTCATGAAAAAATAATAATAATAATTCACAAAAAAAAAATTTAAGTTTCGGAATTTGCACTTAGAACTTCGACTTATATTAGTTCCCGATGAGGCGTCACTATATGACGTCATAATCGGTTTGAAGATACTTTAAGCTTAACAAAATGGTACTCGAAAGCGTTCAGCCGCTTTTGCGATTCCCGTAAGGCGACACTATTATATAGTGACTTTTCGAAGGGAACCGAAAAACGACCTAACGTGCTCGCGCGACACCTTTTTAGGGATAAACTATCGCTTCAACCCGATATAGTGACGCAGGAAGGGAACTGATATAGGTCGAAGGCCTAAGTGCGAAAATCTAAAAAAATTCATGAAAAAATAATAATAATAATTCACAAAAAAAAATTTAAGTTTCGGAATTTGCACTTA
Organism: Trachelipus rathkii; assembly: GCA_015478945.1. NCBI lineage: Eukaryota > Metazoa > Arthropoda > Malacostraca > Isopoda > Trachelipodidae > Trachelipus > Trachelipus rathkii. The sequence goes on from JABUQX010109262.1 coordinate 11,807, forward strand.
GAACTTCGACTTATATTAGTTCCCGATAAGGCGTCACTATATGACGTCATAATCGGTTTGAAGATACTTTAAGCTTAACAAAATGGTACTCCAAAGCGTTCAGCCGCTTTTGCGATTCCCGTAAGGCGACACTATATTATAGTGACTTTTCGAAGGTAACCGAAAAACGACCTAACGTGCTCGCGCGACACCTTTTTTAGGGATAAACTATCGCTTCAACCCGATATAGTGACGTCAGGAAGGGAACTGATATAGGTCGAAGGCCTAAGTGCGAAAATCTAAAAAAATTCATGAAAAAATAATAATAATAATTCACAAAAAAAAAATTTAAGTTTCGGAATTTGCACTTAGAACTTCGACTTATATTAGTTCCCGATGAGGCGTCACTATATGACGTCATAATCGGTTTGAAGATACTTTAAGCTTAACAAAATGGTACTCGAAAGCGTTCAGCCGCTTTTGCGATTCCCGTAAGGCGACACCATATTATAGTGACGTTTCGAAGGGAACCGAAAAACGACCTAACGTGCTCGCGCGACACCTTTTTAGGGATAAACTATCGCTTCAACCCGATATAGTGACGTCAGGAAGGGAACTGATATAAGTCGAAGGCCTAAGTGCGAAAATCTAAAAAAATTCATGAAAAAATAATAATAATAATTCACAAAAAAAAATTTAAGTTTCGGAATTTGCACTTAGGAACTTCACTTATATAGTTCCCGATGAAAGGCGTCAATGATATGGACGTCATAATCGGTTTGAAGATACTTTAAGCTTAACAAAATGGTACTCCGAAAGCGTTCCAGCCGCTTTTGCGATTTCCCGTAAGGCGACACTATTATATAGTGACTTTTCGAAGGAAACCGAAAAACGACCTTAACGTGCTCGCGCGACACTTTTTAGGGATAAACTATCGCTTTAACCCGATATAGTGTAACGTCAGGAAGGGAACTGATATAAGTCGAAGGTCTAAGGGCGAAAATCTAAAAAAATTCATAAAAAATAATAATAATAATTCACAAAAAAAAATTTAAGTTTCGGAATTTGCACTTAGAACTTCGACTTATATTAGTTCCCGATGAGGCGTCACTATATGACGTCATAATCGGTTTGAAGATACTTTAAGCTTAACAAAATGGTACTCGAAAGCGTTCAGCCGCTTTTGCGATTCCCGTAAGGCGACACACTTATAATTATAGGTGACTTTTCGGAAGGTAACCGAAAAACGACTAACGTGGCTCGCGCGAAACATAAACCTTTTTTAGGGATAAACTATCGCTTCAACCCGATATAGTGACGTCAGGAAGGGAACTGATATAGGTCGAAGGCATAAGTGCGAAAATCTAAAAAAATTAATGAAAAAATAATAATAATAATTCACAAAAAAAAATTTAAGTTTCGGAATTTGCACTTAGAACTTCGACTTATATTAGTTTCCGATGAGGCGTGTCACTATATGACGTCATAATCGGTTTGAAGATACTTTAAAGCTTACAAAATGGTACTTCGAAAGCGTTCAGCCACGCTTTTGCGATTCGCGTAACGCGACAGCCTATATTATAGTGGACTTTTCGAAAGGAACCGAAAACGACCTAACGTGCCTCGGCCGCGACAGCCATTTTTTAGGGATAAACTATCGCTTTAACCCGATATAGTGACGTCAAAGGAAGGGAACTGATATAGTGTCGAAGGCCTAAGTGCGAAAATCCTAAAAAAAATTCATGAAAAATAATAATAATAATTCACTAAAAAAAAATTAGTTTTCGGAATTTGCACTTAGAAACTTCGACTTATATTAGTTTCCGATGAGGGCGTCACAATATGACGTCATAATCGGTTTGAAGATACTTTAAGCTTAACAAAATGGTACTCGAAAAGCGTTCAGCCGCTTTTGCGATTCCCGTATGGCGACACTATATCATAGTGACGTTTCGAAGGGAACCGAAAAACGACCCTAACGTGCTCGCGCGACACCTTTTTTAGGGATAAACTATCGCTTCAACCCGATATAGTGACGTCAGGAAGGGAACTGATATAGGTCGAAGGCCTAAGTGCGAAAATCTAAAAAAATTCATGAAAAAATATAATAATAATTCCCCAAAAAATTTAAGTTTCGGAATTTGCACTTAGATACTTCGACTTATATTAGTTTCGAATGAGGCTTCACTATAATGACGTCATAATCGGTTTTTGAAGATACTTTTAAGCTTAACAAATTGGTAACTACCGAAGCGTTCAGCCGCTTTTGGATTCGCCGTAAGCGACACTATATTATAGTGGACTTTTCGAAGGTAAACCGAAAAACACGACCTAACGTGCTCAAGCGCGACCAGACCTTTTTTTAGGGATAAACTAATCGCTTCAACCCGATATAGTGACGTCAGGAAGGAACTGATATAGGTCGAAGGCCTAAGTGCGAAAATCTAAAAAAATTTTTATTTTTCATGAAAAATAATATAATAATTCACAAAAAAAAAAATTTAAGTTTTCGGAATTTGCACTTAGAACTTCGACTTATATTAGTTCCCGGAATTGAGGCGTACTATATGACGTCATGACATCGGTTTGAAAGATACTTTAAGCTTAACAAAATGGTATTTGAAAGCGTTCAGCCGTTTTTGCGATTCCCGTAAGGCGACACACTATATTATAGTGACTTTTCGAAGGGAAACCGAAAAACGACCTAACGTGCTCGCGCGACACCTTTTTAGGGATAAAACTATCGCTTCACCGATAATAGTGGACGTCAGGAAGGGAAATGATATAAAGTCGAAGGCCTAAGTGCGAAAATCTAAAAAATTTCGAAGAAAATAATATAAAAAAAAAAAATTTAAGTTTCGGAATTTGCACTCAGAACTTCGACTTATATTAGTTCCCGATGAGGCGTCACTATATGACGTCATAATCGGTTTGAAGATACTTTAAGCTTAAACAAAATGGTACTCGAAAGCGTTCAGCCTCTTTTGCGATTTCTCCCCACAATTTATTACTATTTTTCCAATAATTTATTTTTAATTTAGTCACCCTAAAAAATGATTTAATGAAGGAAAACGGAATTTAAGGGAGACTAAATTTAAAAAAAGAATTATCTGAAACTGATATAGATCGAAGATCTAAGTGTTAAATCTTAAATTCCCAAAAAATTATTCACAATTTTTTTTAAGTCGAAATTATTTGTCAGAATTTGCACAAAGACCTTTGACCTATATTGGTTCCCGAAGAGGCGTCACTATGTGACGTCATAATCGGTTCAATTTAAACATAAATTTTGAATTATGATTTATTCTAAGAATAATGTTTTTACTAGCTACGACGGGTTTAAATAAAATACGATAATTAATACAAATTTTTATTCCTTAAAATAAAATATTTAATTATATAATTTTCAGAGATCGGAAATTTTTCCATATGTACCAATCAAAAAACCTTTATATAAAAAACAACAACAATTTTTTAATTTATTTTAAAGTTCTCCATTGTATACGTCGAACAGCTTCAAAAATGTTGTTGAGAAATTCATGATTATCAACACGGGAAAAAGCCAAATGAAATGTTATTGGCTTGGTAAGAAGTAGAAATCGTTCTAATAACTTAAAAAAAGAACTCGGTTCAAAAAAATAGATATCGTCTTTCAACCATAATGGACTCTGAAATAAATTTTTTTCTCTTTCGGCCTCGTATTTACGGCAATCGATCGATTCAAGATTAGCTGGCAAACAACCCGTCGGTGAGAGAGTATATTGCTTTATGTTCCACCTAATGATTGAATTTCCGCGCATATCGTTCATAGTCACCATGATCCTTTTGAACAGTTGGTCGATATCTGTTAAGTGCTCCGGATTAAGGCATCTATTAAAGCGCTTAAACGAGCTTCTTCGTCCGTACGCTACGTATCGATCAAAATTAAATTCTATTCCTCTCTTTAAAGAACGAGTAATGTTCAAAATATTATAAACTTTGCAAACATCGAAACGTTCCCATTTGAAAAATATTACGACCTTTTCCAGTTTTGGAGAGACGCGACAAATATCATATAAGACATCCGAAAAATCGATTTTTAATTCTACCAAATTTTTAAAAACAGCTTTATTTTCAATATCAGATATCATTTCGCAGTTTCCGACTGACGAAGGTATATGATTCTTTATCAGGATTTCTAATTCGGTCAAATTCGGAAAGGCTTCGACGATTTTATTACTCAATGAGCCACAGATGCGATTTTCTTCAAAAATTCTCCATATGTCGTCGTACGACATTCTCAAGATACGCACATTCGGAAATCGGAATGGAGAAAGGGTATGTAAATTTTGGTTTCTTTGAAGGATAGCATTAAATTGACAAACGCTGCGTAAATTCAATTCCAAGGAACCGTCGATCTTTCCAATACTCTTTTGTAATCGGTTTCTAAAAACGTTCGTATCCCAGGAATCGATAATTTTCTTTTCCATTTCACTTAGCCAAGATACACTCGAATGTAAATGGCATATTTGCGCACTGCCCTTCATAGTCTGGCGCATAAAGAGAAAAATAACCGCGTAAATGCCTTTGCACGAGAGACAAAATGGTATTTCGATTTTGTTTCTTTCATCACGATCTTTCGTCAGAAGTTTCCGAAAATTGAGTTCCAACATTTCTAATAATGCTCTATTACCCGCTGCTGCTGCTGCTGCTGCTTCTCCTTCTCCTTCTCCTTCTCCCTCTGAAAATGTTACGCAATTTTCGAATTGCCGCGGGGCTTCTCTGATTTCCCATTCGATCATTCTTCTATTTTCAATTTCAACAACCACTACTAAATTATTTAAATTTTGGTTAAAACAATTGTCGCATTTACTGAAAGTATCTTCCGACATAAAATAGTCGTAGCAGGGAAATAGTTCTTCCTCCGACGAGAAACTGAAAATCAATTCTAGCGTATTTACCCTCGTTTTTGCAGCCAATAATCTTACCCGATCGTCGCTAACAACGGTGGATGGGTGCCTATGGGTTAAACGAATTCCGATTTTTTGTAAATTAAACATCGATGAGATTTCGATAATTTCCTCGATGTCGTTATAATCCACGGTTAACGTAGTTAATTGGTTTAACGGTGGAATACGGAGCTTCCGCATTTTGCTAGAGAAATCAAATTTGACGATTTTTTTATCTACTCTTAAAAACTCTGAATCGTTTTTGCTAACCGAAGCTTTCGCCGACCGTCTCAAAATAAGAGGGGGGCCCCTTTTCTTACACATTTCGATAAGGTCTAATCCAGACGTCCTCTCGCGGCGACATTTGCACGTTAGTTTTAGTGAGTTTATATTTGGAAATATGATCGAAATATTTTTCATCATCTCCAGAAAGTAGTCGTGGGCAAGACGGTCAGTACCAGTATTAACTATTTCTAGCTTCTCGATGCGAACCAAAGGCCAATATCGTTTTTTTTTCATCGAGTCCGTTAATTTTAAAAAGGTTTCGCACCGATCTAAATAAAAAGTCAAAGCTTTCATACGTTCGTATTCGGTACTCATCGTCCTAATAACTTCGGGGGTTCTGACAGTCATAGCGGGAACGACATCGGCAAAACTCTCTGCGCCCACGACCATATATTCGGTCACCGCGAGGGTTATCGCTTCGGTCGTCTTGTACGGATTTTTCGTCGCGTTTTCGAGAAAGTCCAGATAGGTCGCCGAGGTTTTTTGGTCGTCGCCCGAGCCGAATAGCGATAATATCGGGTTAAAATTTAATTCCTTCGCTCCGTGTTTTTCGGTCATTCGATTCAGAATCAAATCAAAAAGTAAATGATTCACCGAGGACGATCTTTTCGAATCCGATCCGCTACTACAGGCAGCATCTTGAAAAGATCGTGTTTCTAAGATGACCGTCATCGCCAGATCTTGCAGATTTTTGACTTTCCGATCCATTTTGAGTTTTTCGTCGTTGTCTATTTCGGGTTTAATAAAAAAAAAGGATTAAGTCGCGCAGTATTTTCTTCACCAAAAAACAATCATTCTTTAAATTCTCGGGTGCTGATGTGCCGTGTAGTATTAACGTTTCGCGCGACTTACGTAAAGACACGATCCCTTTTATATTCCAAATATAGAAAAAAACGAATTAATTAAATTTTTTGTTTATCAATGCTTTTTATTTAA
>JABUQX010109263.1:5000-19360 GCA_015478945.1 Trachelipus rathkii
ATATTATATATATATATAATATATATATTTATATAATATATATATATATTATATATAATAATATATATATATATATATAATATATATTATATATAATATATATAATATATATATATATATATGCGACTACTAAAGCCTTTCTCAAGTAACAGTCTCGCGAGCAAAAGAGTTTTTTTGATTCTCTGCTAGATTGGTGGTCCTCACCAATCCCAATATGGAAAAACTTTCGGCTCGTAAGACGGTACGAGTAGCAGCAGCAGCAGCAGCATCAGCAGCAGACAAAATACATTTCCAGATCACCATCAATATTGGGGTTCGGTAGGGGTAGGAGCGACTGCTACTGCAGCCGGCGGCTGGCAACATCAGAACTGATGATGATGTTTGCTTTCATTTTCTGCACATACCAGCTACGGACAGCAGCAGTCGAAACTCTATTTCAAAACCACCATCATTATTGGGGTTCGGTAGAGGGAGTGACGACTTTTGCCTGCGCAACTTGCATGCTACAGAGGGATAAAGGATGCCATCATCGGAAATAAGTTGTGTGCCTCGCTTAGAATTCTTTGCCAGCGTCTGCCTCTTTCTTTCTTCCATTCGGGACTGACTCGGCGGCATTTGCGCTAAACGATCTTGGTTCACGATGCCCATTCGTTGGCCTCCCAACAAGGGCCATCATCCAGGTTGAAGGCAGAGAGGAATCTTAGATGAAATTCCCTGTGTTGAGTAACGTTTAGAATGTTCATCAACGAACGAAATCGAAAAAGAGAAAAATAATCTATGCGCGCGAAGCGGTCTCTTTATTCCCGAATGGCAAAACCTTTACACCCAAGGCAAAACCAGCACAAGTAACAACACTAGCTCCAAGAGCAGTAGCTGCCGCCTTAGTCGCAGCAGTACCAGTCCGAAACTCTATTTCGCAATACCAGTTCGGTATAAGTAGAAAAGACTGCTGCTGCTGATTTTGCTACTAGTACTAATGCGACAGTTTTTGACATCAGCTGCTAACCCTGCCGAAGACGACCCCTCACACATAAAGAGCGCTAATGATCCTTCCGCACGGTTCACTATCGAAACCTTGTTACGCAAACTTTTCTTCCTCTATAGATAATCAAGTTGGACATCTTTTCCGTCAGCCTAGGGTTGCCGACCGATCTGCCCCCCGCCGACGCGGAGTTGGGTGTACACGAACGACGGGCTCCGGAGGCGCCATTCCGAATGCTCACTGAAATCATTCAATCGGTAGTTGAGCGACGGGCGGGTTGGTGGTACAAAGGCAGGACGTAATCAGCGCAAGCTGATGACTTGCGCTTACTGGGGAATTCCTCGTCATTGGGAAGACACTTACAATTCCCAATCCCATCGAGTAGGGGTTTTTCAACGGGTTAACCGCGTCCTTATTCCGGAGGGGGAAATGCACGGTTGACTCCTACATTGTATGCGCGCGTGCTGCCAGGACATCTAAGGGCATGAAGACCGTGTTAATTGCCTTTTCTCTTGCCGGCTAGACCCGCCGATCCTCTACAGAGATATTAGACGGACGCCCCCTCGCTGAAGTGCCGACGAACGTAGGCGGACGGGACTAGGAAACACGCCTGCAACTTCCCCCGAAAGCGAGAATGTCTGCGCGCTACTACTACTCCCAGAACACCGAAAAGGCAGTAGGACAAGACTGAGAGCCGCGGGAAGTGTAGCTACGAACGCGCGCACCACGAGGCGAGGTCTGTTCGCCGCGGCACGTAACTCCTCATCGCGCTGTATCATCAATGCATGCATGAACTCGGCACTTACCCTAGGCGGGAAAGGCACAGCGCAGGCGGCCTTAGACACCGCCCCACCGGAGCTACGGACGGCCTGTGACACGCCCGCAAAACCTCCGCCGGTCGAAACGCCAGTCTCGAGTCAATTCGCGACTAGTGTTAAGGCAGGGTTAGAGATCGTCCGTCTCGTTATCGGCATGCAACCAGACAAATCGCTTCACAAGCTAAGACGGCATGCACCACCAACCACCGAATCAAGCAAGAGCTCTCATCTGTCAATCCTCAGTGTCCCGGGCCTGGTGATGTTTCCACCGTGTTGAATTCAATTAAGCCGCAGGCCCACTGCCTGTGGTGCCCCTTCCCGTCAATTCCTTTAAGTTTCAGCTATGCAACCATACTACCCCCGGAACCCAAAAACTTTGGTTTCCCTTTTTTGTCATTGAAAATTATATTGTCTTAAGTAATAGTTGCATGTTTATAGTTAGAAACTAGGGCGGTATCTGATCGCCTTCGATCCTCTAACTTTCGTTCTTGATTAATGAAAACATTCTTGGCAAATGCTTTCGCAGTAGGTAGTCTTTCGAGGGTCCAAGAATTTCACCGCCTCTCGCCCCGCAATACTAATGCCCCCGTCTGTCTCCTTTAATAACATTACCTCGGTTCCGAAAAACCGGGGCTGAAAAAGGCGGGACCGAGGTCTGTTCCATCATTCCATGCGCTACCATTCGGACGTAAATATTTAGCCCGCTCTGAGCACTCTAATTTTTTCAAAGTGAACTTGTCGGCCACGCGGGACACTCGGTGAAGAGCACCCCGCGAGAAACCGACAACTGTTCTAAACACGGAGCCGGCAGGGATCCACCGGGTACGCTGACCCGCCACGAAAGAGCAAATGCGGAGCATAACATCCGAAGGGACTAAACCTTGCCGTTTTTCCATCGTCCCTAACGACGCGGAACCGAGAGGAATACGCGGTTGTCACGGAATGAGGCGCAGGGGGCAAAAAGCCGAAAATTAGAGGACATCAACAGCTAGCATTTCGACCGAAAGCCGGGGCGAAACGGCCGCAGAGGCGCCTCCGAAGAACGACGAAGAGCGCGTAGTGCCTGTAATCGCCACGGAGGCACGGTGCGGTGAGGCCGGTAGAGAACCTAACGTTAATTTGCAAACCCCTTTCATCGAGTGGCACCCGTTCGATTGACGTGCGCTTGCGCGGACAAATACACGAAGTTTGGTATCGCGGGATCATGCGAACCGATCCCCTTTCAGAGCGGGAAACAACGTCTACAACAGCAGCGCGCTCCGCGTCCACCTCGAACCAATCACCCGCCGCTGTCATCGCTACTTTTGCGTTTGGTGTCGCACCCGAGCAGCTCGAACACACTCCGCCCGAGAAGCCGACCCGTCTCACTAAAAGAAGACGGCGTAAGCGAATCGGTTGGGTTGTACGGAAGCGCTCAAGAAGAACTCGGGAGGACGAGCGGACAACGGACGAATGAGAGGGTTTACGGGGGAGAGGCGATAACGCCTGTTCCGTTGCAGCGGATGCAAACCTACGAAACTCTATCCAGGAAGGATAGAGAGATAACCACCGTCTTCGAATAATGCCCACGCTACGAGCTAACAGCGCCAACGGAATTCGCTCCAGGGGAAAAGCTGTAAGGGATTAGTCTACGTTGCTCGACCGTCCGCCTAAACCGGGCGTTGCTCAACAGCGATCTACAGAAAACACCAACGGTCGACGCGCCTGCGAGAGACGCGTACGAGACCGCTGAAGCGGGAAAGAGGTTGTGTGGACTGCGCCTGACTAAGCAACCTCGCCCCTTGCCACAGAACGAAGAAGGCGTGTAGCACAAACGGCCCTTTGCGAGGGGACAGCGGGAAGGAACCACTGTGGGGAGCGCAGCTCCACGTAGACGAGTAGCGATGCGCCTTGGTGGGCTTCCGTCCCGCATCAAAATCCACTACAGAGCTTTTAACCGCCGAGACAACTTTAATATACGCCTATTGGAGCTGAATTATCCTGCATGCGGCTGCATGGCACAGAACTTTGCCCTCAATGGATCCTCAGTTTCTCTTCTTTACATCGAACTCATTCCGATTGCGAGGCCTCGGAAGAGTCCCGCATCGTTATTTCGCGCGTCACTAACCTCCCCTGGCGGAGATTGGCTAATTTGCGTGCCTGCTGCCTTCGCTTAGATGTGGTAGCCGTTTTCTCAGGGCTCCCCTGCTCGGAATCGAACCCTGATCTCCCCGTTTACCGTACACGCCATTGTAGGCCCATTACCTATCAATCGAAGCTGATAAAGCAGAACCACTCGTGGGATCTCGCGCCGGCCAAAGGCATCAGCGCTACGTCCTGTAGAAATTGCGCGAGTCACCACAATAACCGAGAGGAATGGGAACCAGGACACGAATGCTGTGCGGTGCTGCCCTGCTGAAGTGCTGCCCCACAAGTTTAGAAACTGAGAAAGGCAGTCAGCGAACAGCAGCCAGCAGATTGCCGCAACCCGACTGTCCCCCCGGTTTTTGGGTTCTAACAACTGGCGCCTCGCCGACGAGCGCGAAGCAAGGTTCGGTGAGACTGTTGCTACGTATTAGCTCTAGAATTTACATCAGTTATGCCGAGTAAGGATCACGAAAATCCGTAGTTCGTGACGATTTTAATGAAGCCCATTCGCGGTTTCGCCTAAGGGCGGCAGGTACTCTCAGACATGCATGGCTTACTCTTTGTGACAAGCATATGACTACTGGCAGGTTCAACCAGGTAGGTCCCCTCCGTCTGGGCACCCCCCGAAGCATCATTCTTCGAGTATTTACTTTTTGTCATCCTTTTTGAGGCCTCGCACAAGCAAGCGCATCGGTAATGCTAATAATATAAATAATATTAAGCTGCTCGCCGCGATATAATACCACTCCCGCTACCGCTCCGGATTTTGCCAACTTTATCTTGCGGTAGACGAAACAAAGGAAGCAAAACACGAAACACGGCAAGCTTTCAGCTCGGAAACTTGGTGATAAGGAAACGAAACCCGCGGATACGCAACCAGACCCGATCACCGCGAACACATACACTCGAGTAAAGCGAGGGAACCCATACACGCTACCCTTCCTTTTGGCAACTCTGTTAAAAGTTACTTTCGAAGAATTCAGCTACCTTGAACTAACAGAGGTAGGTAGCGCTCTGGGGAACCCTGGATCACCGTCCTCAGGAGTCAGTTGCCACGCATGACCGCAGCAGTTATCGTTCCACGGAAGACTTCTTGGACAACGATTTCGGATACTCCCCGGGCAACCGATACGGTCCAACGGATCACGCTAAACGAGATGTCAAGTCGCCGTCCGGCTCCGCATTTATGTTTGCGAACGCTTTCTCGAACGCACCGTCGAACTCGCCACCACATCACAATCATGGACGTTGTCATCCTACATTTCCCTCAACTCTTCTCCACTGTGTCATTTGCAAGAAGCCTTACATATCCCAGTTCCTACGACATAGAGACACCTGATATCGAACAAGCGGGATGCAGCGAAGCAAGTAGTAGTAGGGAAGTCACGAAGACCTTCCAGACGCAGATCAACGCACAACCGACCAGGCCAGCGCAATAAGGATCGCAGACCTGAGCTAACGAGAAGGATGGATGCACAGTCGCGCACAGTACGCGGCGCGTAACAACCGAGTCCTTTGGGTCCCGTTCCAGCCCAGCATTTACAGGGTACTAGCAACACGATTTGTGTCAGGATGTGAGCCGAAAGAGAGCGCAAGACCGATGAGACTCAAGCGAATGTCAAAAGCAATTGAGATAAATCGAGGATGGGATATCTTCGGAACCCGGACCCTCAGTTACCGAATCGCTATGATCGATAATATTGGAGACTTAGCGGAGGACATGAGAGCAAACACCTCTCGACCAGTTCATTCACAAGAATCTCAGTCCGATGGTAGCCTTCCTTCCTCAGTCAAACGTCCCACTGCGTCTGAAGCCCGTATCTTCTACTACTAATATCTACTTGAAACAGCTATTGAAATTACTACTGTTCGCGCTACTAAGTCGGCAAGACCCGATAAGCTCAGATAAAATGCGAGGCAAATAATCCGCCCGCACACCGCTAGGCGAATAAACTCGAAGAGGGCGAGGGCACCAGTCCGCTAAGCTCCTTTTGCCCCTTAGTACTTCGGGACGTTACTCCAATTGATTAACAGCCAACAGGAAGTGTAAGCGTTATGGGAAAATACCCTTGCTATGTCGCCGTCCCCTGTGAGCCAGGGGCCCTATAACGAGATTGGGACCGGCAGGAGAACACCAAGCACTAAAACCATATAGTCATCAGGTATGTTTGTCGTGGGGAATTCGGATGAGATACCAAGTCGCCGTCCGGCACCGCATTTATGTTTGCGAACTCTTCTGACGACCGTCGATCCACACCACTATTCTTACCCAGACGTTATACTTGTAACTTTACTCTCGGTGTTCTCCTCGTCCACCTCGCACGTATCTGTAGCTCTCTCACGAACAGTAGTAGAAAATGACATTAAAATAGAAACATACATGCAGCTTTAAAAAAAAAATTCAACGGAACTCCGCGCGATCAGCACACCCAACGGCCCCCATAAATGCGCAAGACCTGAGTAACGAGGAAGGATGATGCACAGTCGCGTCCGTATAGGAAAATCATGGACAGGATTTTCCGTAGCGCACCGTAACAAACGGTCCTTTCCGAAGCCGCAGAAATAACAGGGTACTAGCACGATTTAGTCAGGTGTGACTGAAAGAGAGCATAAGAGCAGAACTCAAGCGAATGCAAAGGCATTGAGATAGGAAGGAGGATATCGACCCGAGCGCTCACACCGATCGCTATGATCGATCTTATTGGAACTCGGAGGACATTCCAACCCTCGCTTTTTACAATCTCAGTCCGATGGTAGCTTTCCTTTCTCAGTCAACGTCCCACTGTCTGAAACGTTTCCTCTACTAAAACGCTTGCTGCTGCTGCTGATTGCTGATGCTGAGTGCTGCTAATACTGTCCCGCGCTTAGTGGATTTTAACCACGCGAGCGCAGAAACGAAACGCCTGCTTGCACATGAAGAATTAGACAAGTCGTATGCGGCAAGCTCCGGGTAAGCTCCCGAGTAAGGCAGGCGCTGCCGTGGCGAATACCACTCCGAAATTGATCAACAAAGCAAAGACACAGCGTGATAAAGTTAGTTTGAAGTACTGCCATTATCTGGAATTAATTTTCGCAGTAGGTGGCAAAAAGAGAGCTAACTTACCAGATAGGTGTATCATGGAATTTGTTAATTCACCCAAGAAGCATCCGTCCAACGACTTAATCTAGTCTCAGAGCGGCAGCAGCCCGGCGTTCCAACGTCGCAATTACTGACTCGCCTGCACTACAACTGGGCTCCTAATGCTACCTTCGGGCGAATTCAAGTCAGTGGGATTGTTGTTCGAGACAGCGACGACGAAAGCAGAGAGAGAAGGGAACAACTCGCTCTTCTTTGACAGACGACGACGGGAACGTCAAACAGAGACAGATCGCTATGATCTTAAGCTAAATAGGGGACGAGCGGCAAGTTTGCGGGTTTTCTAAGCTTCTACGTTCCTAGTTGCGCCTCCACGATACTCGATGCTATGCCAAGAAGCTACATACAGTAGCTCAAGAACCGAGCAGCCAGCAAAAAGTGTCTGCGGCAAGTTTCCGGTAACTACGAGTACAGGCAGGCGCTGCCGTGGCGAATACAACTCCGCAATTGACCAACAAAGCCATGACACACCACATCGTGATACAGTTACCTCTTCAGACCCCAATCTCTGAAATAAATTTTCCGCAGTAGGTGGTAAACAGAGCCGTAACTGATCAGATAGTTTGAACAACAAGCCAAGACACACACATCGTGATACAGCTACCCTTCAGACGCAATCTCTGAATAATTTTTCCGCAGTAGGTGGTAACTGAGCGTCACGATGACAGGCAGGTGTATGCATGTGAACTTTTGTTATTACAGACGCCAAGAAGCATCCGCCACGAACTTAACCTAGTCTCAGCGCGGCAGCCCGGCGTTTCAACCGTCGCAATTACTAACTCGCCTGCCACTACAATGGGGCTCCTAATAGTACCTTCGGGCGAATCCGTAGTGGGTTGTGTTCGACGTCGACGACGACAGAGAGACAAGGGAACCCACCTCGCTCTCTTTGACGACGACGACGGAAACGTCCCAAACAGAGACAGATCTTGATATAGCTAAATGGGGACGAGCAGCAAGTTGCTTGGTTTCTAAGCCAATCGACGTCCTAGTTGCTACCTCCGCTACTCGATGGCTATTATGAAGCTACAGTAGCTCAAAGCACACGAGACTCCAGCAAAAAGTCGTCTGCGGCAAGCTCGGTAGCTACCGAGTAGGCCAGGCGCTTTGCCCGTGGCGAATACCACTCGCAATTGATCAGCAGCCAGACACACATCTTGTGTGAGCTCACACAGCATGTGAAGCAGTTGTTTTCATGGCCAAGATACTCTGGAATTATTTTCGGCAGTAGGTGCAAAAGAGACTTAACTTAACCAGATAGGTGTGTATCAATAGAACTTTGCATATTTCAACCCAAGAGGCATCCGCCACGAACATAACCTAGTCTCAGAGCGGCAGCAGCCGGCGTTACCATCCGTCGAATTACTGAATGCCTGCCACTACAAATGGCTGCCTGAATAGCTACGGTGTGTGAATTATTTCGGGAGAATCGTAGTGGGTTGTGTTCGCCCGCCGACGAGACAAGAGAGAAGGGAAGCCAACCTCGCTCCTTTGACGACGACGAGAGTCCCAAACAGAGACAGATCCCTATGATATAGCTATATAGGGACGAGCAGCAAGTTGCGAGGTTTCTAAGCCAATCGACGTCCTAGTTGCAACCGAGCAGCTGACGTCTTAAATTCACCGTCAGTGAGAAGAGGATATGCCGACGAAGACGCACAGAAACTGAAAGAGAAGATTTAGAAAGCACACGTGCAGCAAGAGCGCAAAGTGTTATTAGTCTTCTAGCCCAATCTCTCGTAAAGGTTCGACTTTATAACCTGGTGTCGGTTCTTAATTTTTAAAATAGAATTTACTATACGGGTCAACGACAGCATTCGACTAACAAACGGTCTTCCCAACTGCCTGGATGTCAAACGAGGAAGTCGAAAAACTTTTAGCGAGCAGGTAGCTAGAAAACTTAATTTTGCTGATGCTGGCAGAGGTGAATCGCTTCACAGCACGGAAGCCGCCTACGTGCGCGTGGCTTCTTTGTTATCCGTATCTCACCTTTTTCTACCTGCGACGGACTGAATTAAGACGTCAGGAATGATGCAAAAAAAACGTACTATTCCGAAGCTTCGGAACACGTCATTGCGCCTGTAAAGCGGGTGGAGCTGCGGTTCGTTCATTCAATACATCACCACAAGTTCGCGGGTGATCTCCCACCCCGCGAACGCCGGCCAAAATTATTACCATCTTTCGGACTGAAAACTTAACTTTCCCGACTATGACGACACTCGGACGAGAGCCGACAGACCAACAAAACAGAACAGAGAAACGAAAGAAGGAAGAGGAGCGAAACGTAGAATCCGCAGCCATTACATGTATGTACAGTGCCTAGTTGTCTTACGAGTGCCCTTTGCTTTTACAGTTTGCCTTTGCCTTTAACGGTTCCCTTTTGCTTTTACGGGTGCTTTTGCTGCTTGCTGCGGCTGGTTGCCTTTCGCGCCGCTCTCACTGTTGCCAGTCTGCCTGCCCTGCCTCTGCTGCTTGCTTGCCTTGTGCCTGCGTGCCTGGCCCGACGAACAGAAACGAACGAGAAACAAAGAAGGAGGGAGCGAACCGTAGCAATCAGCCAGCCATTGCCCCACTGCGCTGCTGCTGTCGCCGCCGCCACTCAACTGTTCAATCTGCTGCTGCCAGCTCCGAGAACAGGCTCGCTAAACGTTATGACCGAGAGCGACAGGAAGACACAGAACAGAACGAGAAAGAAAGAACGAGGAGCCAAGCTAGCAGCAGCCGCCCTGCTGCGCTGGCTGCGCGCAATCAAACTCAACTCCACTGCTGTGCCTGCGCTGCGCCAACCGAAACGAGCTTACATTCTGACTTTTTTTTTTGCGAAGGATAGGATACACGATGTAGGCGAAAACCCCTTTCAGCAGAAGAAGAAGCTGACCCACCGCCATATATCCAAACGAGCAGATTTATTGCAAGTTCGGTAGAGGGAGTGAAAGACCGCTGCTTTTTCCTTGCGGAGATCTTTAACATCATACCCATCTCCTCCTCCGCATATTCTCTCTCGTTCATCGCGGCAAGGATTCGTACATATCCTGGAACTCTATGTACCCCCGCTTTCAGGCCTGCGACTAACCATCAATCACTTAGCCCGGCGGGGGGAAAGAGAGAGCCAATTGCGTTTACGACGCGAAGGAGATTTAGTATACTTTGCTGGGGCCAACAACACAGGCAAAGCCAGTCCTATCTCTCCTCCGCGTCCGTATTTACCACTGCGCTCGGACACAATGATCGTCAACAAGAGACAGTTCACCGGTGTATCAAAGACACCGCCGATGTCGTGCCCGCTTGCTTGGAACATTTCTCGCGTGCTTATAATTGTTTAGGGCGGATTAAAGGTACATTCAATCTTGAGAGGGCGGTCCCCCGGGGGTGACTCGGTGCAAGCACGGCGGTCATGGAAGGCACTTGGTATCGTCTTATAAAGGTTTCAGCCTTTGAACGATCCAGGACATTCATACCGTGGACGCACTCGGCCACAATGTCGTCTTAATAGATGTAACCCCGTCGCCACAGGCAAGATATCTTCCCATCCTGAGCTGCGTTGGGCGTATCAGGAAATGAAATCGCTGGTTTGACCGACGAGATTGCGATGGAAGATGGTGAACTACGCGAGAGGCCAATCACCTTCAATTCACCGACTCATTCCGCCGCCCAACCAAACCTCGGCTGTGCTGGTAGAGTCCTTTTCCATTAACTCTGCGTTCGTTACGGGGATACCATCCTGCCACGGCGAATCATGTTCGGCTCTCAACCTCTCCATACTCATAGTGCAGTGACAGGCTTGTGACTGGCCCGATGGTTATACTATCATTTTGCTCATCACACCCGCTGTTTAATGTCGTTCGGGCAGAGGATCGTTCAGTCTGTCTGGACGGGGATTTGGCCGAATCGACAGGAAGACGAGAAAGAAAAATCATCGCCTTCTTAGGGTTCAGCCAGCTCTTTCAGGAGCATATTCGAAGCTGCGCTCTTATGCCAATGTGCAATGGCAGTAGCGCTACGTACGAAGCAGTCCGCACACCGACTTTTACTAACGGAAGAGATCTGCTTGCTATATCTAATACAAGTGAGCGGTGACATTGCCCGAAGGGATACCTCATGGAGGAGATAGGTCATCTCAACCCTTCATATTATATTTCGAAAGGCATCATCACAGAAGTCGGTAGAGAAAGATACTGCGATAGCAGCTTCGCAACAGCAAAAGCAGCATGACCAGCTCCATTTCCAAAACCAGCAGCAGCGGATCTTTACTGCGGGTCGGTAGAGGGAGTGAAAGACTATTACTCCGCGGTGCGGCTAAAGCGTTTTATCGCTTATACCTAGGGACTTACGTTTTGTGATGCGCTCTCTGCCGTTTTTCGATGGATGTACCTCTTGGCAAGCGACTAAAGAAGAGAGAAAGAAGCTTTTTTCAGCAGCAGAAGCGGAGCCCCAGTTCCATATCCAAACACGGGCAGAGTTATTGCAGTTCGGTAGAGGGAGTGAAAGAGAACCGGCTTTTTACTGCGTTCGAACTGCTAGAACTGCTGACACCTTCCGTAGTAAACTGCCTCCGAGTATCACCCCTATACACCAGCCTCACTCTCTACTACCCACGAGAGGAGGAGGAGAGCAGAAAAGCAGCAGGGGGGCCGCGCATCCTTTCCCACGCGACCACGAGGTTCAATGACATCATTCCCCGGGACGAACGGTCTATCCTCTGGCGCGAAGGGCCAATTTTCAAGTCAGGGGAAGGTTTTTCTAAATGGATCTTACTCGTAATGTTTTCTAGCGGCGCGAGCAATCGCGCCCTAATGAGATAACGGGCTTCCCGACGAAAAAACCACAGACTCAACAATTCGAGAAAAGCTCTATTTTTCCGTAAAGGCGGAAGATCCGCCTTTTTTGCCTCTAACCGCGAACGACGACTGGCTGAAGCTCGACACTTCCGTGAATTTTCTCGTGATTTTCAGTTTTAAGAAAAAAGGTACGAAAACTGCTAGAGGGGTAAGCAGAGTTCCACTTCTTCGTGATCCACCGTCGTCGTGAGTCCATATGCCAGGAGAGGGTGACGAGAAAACAGACAGTCACGCACCAAGATAGAAGCCAACCCGGACACCACGCGCTGGAAGAGAGAAGGGACCCCACCTCGCTCTCTCCCGTTTCTTAGACTGGACTTGGAAGTAGCTCCTCTTGGCAGCAACTAAGAAGAGGAGAGACAGCAGATGCTTTTCAGCAGAAGCGACCCCAGTTCATAATCCAACACGAGCAGAGTTATGCGCAGTTCGTAGAGGGGAGTGGAAGACCGCTTTTTTGTCTCCGTTGAACTGGCTGAAGAGCGCTGCTGATGACACACTTACCCGTTAAACTGCCCGAGTATAACCCTATGACCACTCGCTTCTACCAGAGAGAGGAGCAGGGGGGCCGCGCCAGCCTTTCCACGCGACCACGAGGTTCATTGACATCATTCGGGACGAACGGTCTATCCTCTTGCGCGGAGGGCCAAATTTCAAGTCAGGGGAAAGGTTTTTCTCAAATGCATCGTTACTCGTAAATTTTCTAGGCGGCCGAGCAATCCGCCCTAATGAGATAACCTTCCCCCGACCAGAAAACGAACCACAGACTCAACATTTCGAGAAAAAGCTCTATTTTTCCGTAAAAAGGCGAAAAATCCGCCTTTTTTCGTAACCGCGGAACGACGTCTGCTGAGCTTCGACACCTCTCCGTGATTTTTTCTCTCGATTTCAGGTTTCGACTAAGGTCACGGAAACTGCTAGAGGGGTAAGCGGAATTACTTCCTCGCGATCCACAGTCGTCGTGAGTCTATATGCCCAGGAGAAGGTGACGAGACAACAGACAGTCAGCGCACGAAGTAGAAGCCCAAACCCGTACACCACGCGCTGGGAGAGAGAAGGGAAACCAACCTCGCTCTCTCCCCGTTTTTGACTGGACTTGGAAGTAACCTCTTGGCAGCAACTAAGAAGAGGGAGAGACAGCAAGCTTTTCAGCAAAGCGACCCGGTTATATCCAAAACACGAGAGAGTTATTGCAGTTCGTAGAGGGAAGTGGCAGACCGATTTTTTGTTCCGTTGCGATATGCTGAGAGCGCTGCTGACTGACCCCTTCCGTAGTAAACTGCCTCGAGTATAACCCCTACTACAACTCGCTAACTACCAGAGAGGAGGAGGAGGAGCGGGGGCGGCCATCCTTCCCAACGTTGATGTTATTTCATTGTATAGTATGTCTCAAATTAGAGATATAGCCTCGGCGACAGGTTCATATGTAATCATTCGCCGGGACGCAAGAAGATTTGGAACGGTCTAAGTCTCCTCTTTGCGCGCGGTAGGGAATTTTTCAAATTGGAGGTTCCATTGACATCATTCGCTCGGGACGAACGGTCTTCCTCCCTTGCGCGGAGGGCCAATTTTTCCAAAGTTCGGTAGGGGCGAGAAAGGTTTTTCTCAAATGAATCGTTACTCGTAAATGTTTCTTGTCTTATCTAAGGCGGGGGGTCGAGCAATCCGCTAATGAGATAACTTCCCTCCGACTAGAAACACAACCACGACTCACAACTGAGAAAAAGCTCTATTTTTCCGTAAAAGGCGAAATCCGCCTTTTTTACGACCTCAGAAGAGGGAAAGCTCGAGCGCAAACGGCTGACCATTCCGGGACCTCAGCCCTTCGATTTTTGAGCTTTTACTTTTGGTCCCCGGAAGAACAGCCACTCGTTCTGGCAGTCTTCCGTACCTCCGGCTTCGGAACTCTTGTCGAGAGAGCCTTTATCCCGTGAGAGGGAAAAGGTAGGAAATATAATGCCTTCTCCGCTCCTCGCTACTTTACGTAGGAGAGCTGCGAAGACTGTGAGAAGACACTCGTGCGCCGCAGCAGCCCGGCGGGTTCAATCGGCTTTCTGCCAGCTGACACGGCAGACGGGTGGAGGTTCTCCCCTCCCGCTCAGTCCACGCTCTAGCCTGCGTACCACTCTGAACGCAGAGAGAGAAACGTGAACATTGAACTTTACACGGATGCTGGAGCTCCGAGTGGTGACACCCGGGAGACTCATCTGCCCGGATGCTCAACGCATCATCTTCCCGTTCACCTCTTCCGCATTGCATCCTATCTCAGCGGAGAGTTGGGAGGCAGGAGGCGAATGATGGGCGTCTGCCTGCGAGTACGAAGCGTCTTGGCACCTTCCTTACAGGGAAGACCTCTTCTTCCTTCTCCTTCTGTGGCGGCGATGGCCGATCTTCAAGTCGGGGTAAAGGTTTGTCTGGACTCGGTCGCCTCGTAGATGTTCTAAGGAACGGTGGCCCAGGCG
>JABUQX010109264.1:5000-7500 GCA_015478945.1 Trachelipus rathkii
CATAGTAGAGGCACGGACCGGAGACCAGGGGGGCATAACAAGAAAATTAAGAAGAAAGCATGCCATCTTGATATAAGAAAGCATTCTTTCAGCAAAAAAGAGCTGTTAAATTTTGGAATGGTTGGACGATGATTGTATTATATTATATATTATAACTATATATATATATATAATATATATATATATATATATATAATATATATTATATATATATATTATATATATATATTAATAGTATATATATATATATATGTATATATATATATACTATATATCTTATATATATATTATATATATTTATATAGTATATATATTATATATATATATTATATATCATAATATCTATAATATATATATATACTATATATATATATATATAATGTCGAAATAGGGAACCGGGAACTGTAGCGATGACTCTGGAAAATGCCACGCCTCGCCACTGATATATATATATATATAATATATATAATATATATATATATATATATATATATTATATATATATATATTATATCATATATATATATATATATATACTTATAATATAATATTATTTATATATATATATATATATATATTATAGGTATATATATATATGTATAGGTTAATATATATACTATATATATATTATTATATATATATATATTATATATACTATATATAATATATATATATATATATATATATATTATCTATCTATATATAATATATATATATATATATATAATATATATATATATATTATTATATATATATCATGTAGTACTCCATTATAAGCTTTGTAAAAATAATTTTATTTATGTTCGTACTTATGCTAAGATTTGCCCGAGCAAAATTTTAGCATAAGTCAACAGTGAAATACTATACTAAACCGTCATTTTGAGAACTACTCTTTTAGTCAAGCATAAAGTCCAAGTCAGATCAAATTATTAAGAATCAAAAGAAAATTCACTCAAGATACTCTCTTCAGAAATCCTCCCGGCAAGAGCGATAAACTTCAAGGAAAAGGCTGCGACACGAATTTTCACTAAAACGAAGAGTCAGAGGCAAAGGTGGAAAACGCGCTGGAAAGGCTGTGACTACCAATTCACCTACAAAGAGAGAGAGTGTCTCAACAGAAGGGACTTTTTGTTACTTTTATACTTTCATTGGCTATTTTACTTATGTTTGAATAAAACCATGATTTCCAAAATATTGATTTCTAACTTACCATCCTCTTTATATTAGGGTGCTTGCTCATAAAAAAGCCACAATGCTAGTAAGCTACCCTATATAATTGGTGAACCCGGAGAAGAACACCCAGAACTTCATCACGCCTTCTAAAAAAAACAATGAAGAAAAAGAAGAAACTACAATAATACTAAAATTCCCAATCAGAACACTCCGAGAAGATGACTCAAGCAAATGAACATTATCAAAACGAACTTCAATTTTCATTTTTAATAAATTTTGGATTATGGTCTTCAGCTTTTCACAACTATCACAGTTCGAGGATTCATCGCTAGACATAGCAAACTTCTTTTACGGTATGGATTTCTTTCATCATTCAAGTTTGAATTATGGGCAGAAACTCATTTTGGATTCCACTACGAACTTTGATTCCTTTTCGAATTCTAATGGTTCTGTGACCTCTCCCTTTTATGTATGAAGAAATTTTTCAAATAAAGGACCTAAATTTCAAGCAACTTCGCCTATACATATGTAACTTCCTTTACGGTATGGATTTCTTTCATCATTTAAGTTTGGATTATGGGCAGAAATTCATTTTTGGATTCCACTACGAACTTTTGATTCCTTTTCGAATTCTAAATGGTTCTTGTGACCTCTCCCTTTTATGTTGAAGAATTTTTCAAATAAAGGACCTACATTTCAAGCAATTTCGTCTCTACATATGTCAAGGCAATGTTTCTCTCGTAACTACAGCTTTGAAAACTATTTACGTGCGCAATTGATCAAATGCAATGGAATACATTAGAAACGCCCTTATACTAAGACTTTCGTGATTCACGGTTCGAATCAACTTGGCCTAGTTTAACTTGTGAATTAACTCATTGTTCAACTATCTATCAATTATGTATAAATATTTTTTGTAAATTTAAATGTTTTGTAATGTTTGTTATATTAACGGATATACCAAATATGCCTTGTGTTTAAAATGCCACTTTTATTTCTTGTATATTAAATACATTATGTATTTATATGTATTCATACTTGTATATTGTTTAGATCTTCGGGAATGTAACCAGTTTATGCTCGTATTTGATATTTACATTTCTTGTATATTATTTTTGCCTTCAAATGTTTATATGTCTACTTATGTCTTCGGACATAATTAGATATGTTTGCATTTGAAAGTATAACTGTATTTTAGTTATTATTTCTTGTATAATTATTATAACATACTTTCTCACTCCGTGTTTAGCGCAGGAAGTAATGTAGTACTCCATTATAACTTTGTAAAATAATTTTAATTTATGTTCGTACTTATGCTAAGATTTGC
>JABUQX010109264.1:12500-48024 GCA_015478945.1 Trachelipus rathkii
CCAATTTTCCCCTTCAGAAAAAACAGCTTTTACCTGGGTATATCCCGTATTATATTAATATGAAGAACTCCTATCAACTGCTGCTCTTCATCACCACAACTTATCAAAACAGCCAACCTCTCTTTATTTTCTCCATTCAATATATCTGGGAGAAATTCCCTATCCCAATGAAGGACAGTACCTTGTAAATCTGAATTGTCAAACCTATTTTTAATAATCTGTACTCTTTCCTCTCGAAATTTCTGTCTGACGACTCATACGGTAGACCTACTGGTTGCTAACTTCTGTTGATCTTGCCTTAATGCTTCGGCAGTACCCGTAACAATTCTAACCGCGTCTCTATCCGAGTAATTACGTCTATCTAACAATGCTGACAACTTCTTTTTGATTATTTCCTTAGTTCCTCGGTAGTACTTTCTTTTCTTTGGTTGTAATATGTTGATTCCTGTGTCCTAATAGTCCTCATGATCCTTCTCTTCTGTGTCTTGATTTCTATGTGATTCCTCTTCATTTATGCTTAAAAATTCCATCTCTACATCTTCGATATCTAGAAAACGATGGAAAGAAACTATTAGAAACACCAAAGAAAACCAATAAAGACAACAATAAAGATATTTATTTACGTAAAAAAGTACCAAGTTGGTAGGTAGGTACAACAAATTAGATCCAGATAGGCACTACCTACTATATTTAAACTACAATCTAGATTTACCTACAGGTTTCAGTTTTGATTTTTCCAATCTGACCTTGTCAGCTGCTTTTCTATGTGCTCTTCGCTCCTCTGCTCGTAGAAGTTTTGCATCAATTGCTCCCATGCAGCCAGTACGTCCCTTTTGTCTCTAAAGGAGCAAAAACTTTCTCTCTCTTCATTTGTGTTCTTCAGTGAGTCTTGGTGTTCAATATCAAATAAGTCATCAAGGCTTGACTTTAAAACTTTCAATTTCTTTACTTTGAGTTTGACTTACTCTTCTCTTCTGGTTGCATTTTCTTGTCGTTTTCTCGATTCCCGGAAAGTTTTTCGATCTTCGCAATGCAATCTTTCAAATGTTTGGTGTGCATCTTTGCTTTCTCCCAAAAAAGTACAATTTCCTGGATTGTGAGCCTTGCTGTATCTCTGGATTATAGTTTAACTTGACGTTTATTGTAAAACAAACAGCTAAAAACTTGACCATTGGATGGCAACTTACTACCAGTAATTTGATTGGGCATATATTCAATCAGAAAAATCTTGTCTTTCTGCCTCGTACTTACACCACTTGTAGCTGTAGAGGACGAAGTCATGGGTTCTAAATCCAGCTCTGGAAAACAAGAAATATAATATTTAAAAACATATACATTTTAAACTTAAATTGAAATTTTTTTTCATATGTTTGAATGCAAAGAATTTAACGAACAACAAAAGTATGGGTAAAAAGTAATTTTATCATGTTTATTGCGAATTTTTATATATTTTTGAAAAAGTCGATTTTCCGAGTCCGGTTCGGAAAAGCCAAATATTTTTCGATCTGTACGTTTGTCAAACAAGTTATGGCTTATGGGAGTAAAAATTAAAACCAGAAACATTCTCTACAAAACTATTTTATAGCCAAAAAAAGGGAGGTCTTAAAGTTATCCAGTCGAGCTGAAACTTTGACAATTTCATTATTACACTAATAGCCAACTTCTTAGGGTTCCCATCGAAGATATGAACAAAAATATCTTCTACTCAGTCGTGCTAATTTTTTAATAGTTGGCACATACCCTCTGTCGAAGTGACTTGAAAATTGATCTATATATTGACAATTTTTAATTAATATTTCATGAGAGAATTTTGATGTGTTAAAAAACTATGCTTCTACTAACCTTTAGGTTTAAGTTTTATTAAATTTTGTATCAAAATTTAGAAAGCTTCAAATTGAAAGGATTGAAAATTATCCTGCATTAATTATTTATAAAATTCTGCTAGGTAATCTCTTAGTGTTTTTGTACTTTTGAACATATGACTTATTGTTTCCTATTTTAAATATGATAGATATTTTAGGCCGTTATTTTCAATGGCTTAGAAACTATCTAGAATATCTCACAATAAGTGAATATGAAAATCGCATTCAAACGAAATTCAAGTAAATCTAAAGTTCTAAAGTTTCAAAATGGTCCTACTGGAACTGCTCCTGGTCCGTGTTAAAATAAAGGTCCATAGCAGAGTTTCATTAAACTTGCAGGAAATGCTCGAAATATTTTAAACAATGAAATGGTTAATAAAAAGAAAAATCGAGAAAGGTAATAAAATTTTATGAAACAGCTATTTTGCAATAAAACATATGGAATAAATGTTGACAGTATTTCCTATAAATAAATGTTGCTTAATTGCTATATTTTCATAGCTGAAGCATACATTTTTTTTAAGTTCTATGAAATCTTGTGTTAATAAATTACTATTCTTTAACATTAAAAATGAAACAAAAAGTTTATAAAGAAATGAAAAATGGCAATAATAGTTATGAAATAGCTAAATTGTAATTAAAAATAATGATGATGATGATGATGATGATGATGGTGATGATGATGATGATGATGATGATGATGATGATGATGATGATGAAGATGATGAGATAATAATAATAATAATAATAATAAATAATAATAATAATAATAATTAATTAATAAATAATAATAATAAAAGTAGTGTTTTTAACGATGTATAATAATGGTAATAACACTAATAAAACAAAAATAAAATAACTTGGATATAAGAAGAAATTAATTAAAATGAGAAAAAGGATCTATTGGTTTAAAACTGAAAGATTTGATCAGCAGTCCTAGTGAGAAGAAGATAAGAAATAATAATAATAATAATAATAATAATAATAATAATAATAATAATAATAATAATAATAATAATAATAATAATAATAATAATAATAATAATAATAATAATAATAATAATAATAATAATAATAATAATAATAATAATAATAATGATGATGATGATGATGACTACAATAAATGTAATAAGACATAAAATAATAATAACTAATAATAATATAGATAATAATATAATGGTATGGTAGATGTAATAAATTAATAAAGAAATGATAAAATTCATGAACCTAGGATAGATGAAATTACTGGTAATTAGCAAATGATACACTCAAAGAGAAACGTGAGGGCGATAGATGGTGATTGATAGGATGTGAGAAAAGATCTCTCTTCACTATGAGATGAAAGATCCAATAGCGCATAACTCAAAATGCCACACCATGAACTCACATCCACATCCAAAATAAGTACCAATGAGATCCCCAATAATAATAATAATAATGAATGAATAGATAGGAAATACATATTATAATCAAGTAATCAAATGTAACTACATAGACGTACATAAATCTGGTATCATCACCACTATCTACCATCGCATATAACTCATCCATCAACTTAACAAGATAATTAATACTCCCACATCTGACCATGTCAAAATAACAATGACACCACAAGATTCAAACCAGTAACCATATCACAGTTACTAAATATTACCATCTCTCTCAATACTAATCTCTTTTGTAAATATGTAGGCTATTGGTCGAAAATTGCGGCCTTAAGACCACACTCCCAACCGATGCACACCACTAACCTTTTCATCATTACGAAAAGCAGCCCAATCACTCAAATGCTAAGCAGATTACTCTCTTATTCTCCCTTTCCAAGCCTTTCGCGTCCTTGCCAAAAGACTATCAACTATTCCCGAGTAAATCCCTGGATTCATACCACTTTGCGCAAACTGGATTACAATTTAACCTTACTTGGTTGCCACGTATACACTTTGAGGAGATTCTGTGTCTGCCGGAAGAGAAAGTTCACACAACATTGCTGTGAGATCTGCAGGTCATGTGACTACTTGCGTTAAGGTCATAAGCAACCCGCGGCGTGGACCCCTTATAATAACCTCGCTGGAGCTTCATTCATCCTTTTTCATCTTCACCACTCACTTGGAAACTTCTTATGCCGACTTTGTAGCACATCCACATACTGCTGTGGCCTCTACTAACAGCTTCCGCTACCCACCAAGGGGCAGTGAGTATCCAACTGGTTTCACAATTCAACCATGTAGATTTACTTAGCAGCCTTTACTACTATCTCATTATGACTGCGCACGCGTGCTCACTCAAGTCACGACTTCTGTCGAGTCCCTTCCCATCAAGCCCCCACAAGTTAGTACATAGAACCACAGTAACCACCTCAACGGCCAAACCCCATATACGGAAATAACATCAATAACATAAGGTCAAATCACCTGGTATCAGGTCATACCTAAACACGAATCAATTATCATTACGTTCACGGCACGATACCGCGCTAACCTAACTACAATCATATGGATATCTAATGTAACGTCTTAGGTAGAAAGAAAATGAGTAAGTTACTACACAACAATCGCGCGTCGCACAGAAAGCATAGCACGCTACGACCGGGTCATCGTCCGCCAACCCCATAAACCACCGGGTAGTAGAACCTATCACCTCAGGTGTTATGATCAAACCTAGCCTAAATACCATATGTTGAGGTATCCCCAAGATAATTTAATACATCTGAAGTCATCGTAAATCGCACTCCTAGCCCGAAAACACTAGTACCAAGTAATCCTACAAAATAAATAAGTACGTTACGCTCTTCAAACTAGTGGCCCCTCCAGATAAGGGACCACGTATTATCACAAAATCCAATAACAATATCAAAATCCAAGAGTAACTATGAGAGGAACTAAATACGACAACGAGCAATAGGTGAATAAATGATACGAGGACACCACAGATGACTACATATTAATACTGTGATCACAAGGCCGAGAGCACTGTATAGATAACAGTGTAGCTTACGTGAGTATATTTGGCGATTAATACCTGATCATATAATGACATGAATATATATATATATATACTAATATATATAGATTATACAACATATAAGCATATATATAGTATATATATATGATAGATGAAGTTATGAGTATATATATATAAATATGTAGAATGAGTTAGATATATAATATATATATAATAGATATACATATAATATATATATATATATTTGATCAAGCAGTAGATATATATATATAATATATATATATATATATAATATATAATAATATACTATATATATATATATAGTATATATATATATATAATATATTAATAGTATATATGATATATATTGTAATATACCGTTATGAGAGGATTAATTTATCAGAATAGATGTGATGTAACTATCGATAAATCGAGATGGAAGATGATGAGAGAAGTACGGAGTGAATCGTGTAGATGTTATAACCACTGTATAGATAGAGTAAGAACAAGTAGGAGAAAAAGTAAGAAGAGAGATTATGATAAACGAGGCCAGGCGGCATGGACACGAGATAGAGACAAGATGGAAGACATCGGGCATTTCGGCATAAAGAGATATGTATAAATAAAAAGAGAAATATTTATAAAAATAAAGAAGAATAGAAATTATTTCTTATTAACTACATAATAATATATCTTAAATGTGTTATCTAAAATTAAAATTTATGAAAAAATAAAATAACATTCAAAAATTTGAACTGTGCTACATTGGCATAAATTTACTTAAGAATTTTTTTTTTAATAATGACATATTTTAATATTTTTTTTCGACATTGAAAATCCAATAGGTAATGCACAGCAGGCTGGCGTACATGCATGGAGATCGCTTTCTAGAAGCGCTCTGCTTCTAATACCGCGCGTCAAGCGTACAAGATATTCGTGATGGGATAAGGAGGCAAACGCTTTAGGAAAAGCGGCCAACGCGCCGCAATGAGCAGGCGAGCGGTTCTGCCATGGCTTGTACGCCAGCCGGCATTACATTTATCTATGGGTATTTGGTTAGATAATATATATACAGTATATATATATAAATTATAGATATATATAATATAGTATATATATATAATATATATATATATATTAAAAATATATATATATATATATATAATAGAGGGTGAGTATATGGATATAGTTTGGAATATTATATTAATAAGTAATGATATATTAAGTATTATATAGAAATATATATATATATATATATATATATATATATATATATATAATATATATAGTATATATATATATATATAAATATATAAATATATATAATATATATATATATATATATATATATATATAATATATAGAAATATATATATATAATAGAGATATAAAAAATGAAGAGTATATTAAGTATATATATAAACTATATATTTATGGATATGTTATATTGATAATTATATATATCATATATATATATATATATATATATATATATATATATATATATAACAATCTAGTAAAATAATTATTAATATTTATGAGTAAATGTGTGCATAAATCGCGACTTTTGTTCTAATTTTTTTTTTAAATCGATTGCATGCATTCAAACACATTCTCTAATTCAAACGAAATGCCAGCCTCCTAGATGGTAATATTATAAAATCGATTATCTTTTTTAAAATATCGATATTTGGTAACTTTACCCTCAAACGGAACTTATCAATTATATTATATATATATATATATAATATATATTATATATATATATATATATATATATATATATAGCGAGCATATAGTAGTCGACTGAGTACCCAACGGGCTATACTAGCCGTACCTCATGACGTGGGAAGTATACGTCATATCATAGCGCGCCTACTGACCTACTATGGTAGCGTAGTAAGTTAGTAGTATATATCACGTATACGGGAACTAGAGCGAGTAACATGATGACTGACTGCGTGATACGCACTAATCACCTAAACGAGCCGGCCAGCGGAAATATAGGTATAACGCTAGTAGTAATATATATATATTGACTATAATAGTGATACCGTATAATGCACTAGTTATATGATATATTGATAATATACTCCTGGGTCAGGTCACTTCTAAATTACCAGAGTGAGTTAGTAGGTATCGGTACCGTAGCCGTATTGAATAGTAGGTATGTACTTATAAGTAGTAAGAGTAGTAGTATAACAGCTGATCACGGTATAGTAGGGGTAGGTATACTAACATGATAGTGAGGGTATAGCTAGTGATCAATATATTATAGTTATATAGATATAATTTGTATTGATACTTAATGTTCGTAATATTACAGTAATCGATGTGTAATAAAGAATGCTAAGAATGATGCGGGTGCCAGTTACATTCTTATGACCAGTATACAGTTAGATGTTTTTTCAACCGAACCCGCCGATAGCAGGATGTTTTGAGTATGTCTGGAAAATTAGCGGAAAAGATTTGTGAGCAAGTCTAAAAATAAAATAATAGCCAATACATAAAGTAAAATGAGATAATGAAAGAGAGATCAAATCAATAATAACATAAGCGAGAAATAATACATAGAATCGATATATAGAGATCTATATAAAAGGTTTAGGTAGATATATGCTAATGTTTTCTTCTTTGCCTTCGTAAAGCTGACACAATGAATGAAGACAAGAGGAGTACTCAAACACTGATTCTGGCAATTCTTCTATTCGAATACAGTCATCATGTCGAAGTTATAGAAAATAATTTTTAACATTTAGTATATATAAGAATAATATATAGAAAAATAGATTACTTAATAAAAGAAGATAAAGATTAAAAGAAAAAACTAAATAAGAAGAAGATAAATAAGGAGAATGAGTAGAAAATAAATATGAATAGGTTAAGATAGATAATAATAGAAGATATAGAAGGTACAAGCCGAGACGGCAAGGAGGGCGACCGGGATAACTAGCGCAAGTAAAATCACGAAGTGCAGGAGGGAAGCTAAGAGCGGAGGCGTGGGAGGATAGTGAGGCCGAATGAGGGTAGGTGAAGTGGTATGGAATAATAATAAGCCTAAGGGCCTGGAGAACAATGAAGTAGTGTGTACACCGTAGAGTAATATAGTGTACTAGTAAGCTAGTATAAACAGTTAATAAATATACATATTTAATATATTAAAAATAAAAAGTAATCCCTGCGAAGAAAGTAATCTATACTATGATAAATAGAAGTATAATATAATGTAATAATAGATATAATATAAGTATATATATATATAATAAGTATATATATATAGTAGTAATGAGTATATATATTATAATTAGATATAGTCCAATATAGCTGAGTATATATGACGTATAGTGAGTACATACTTTAGCTATAATATACACTATATAAAGTAGATTAAAATATAATCCAAAATATATAGAATATAAAGTGATAGAGTGTGTGGAGGGTAGGGTGGTGGGTGGGAGTGGTTTGAAGTACCAGAATTGGCTGTATAATAACCGATGAGATTTAAAACACACATAAGAAAAAAGCCAATGGGTTTTTAAATGACCAACAAAGTAAACCATGCATAAAATATTTAACAAAACGAGCCTATTTATTCAAGTTTCTTAAGCCATGTTGATTATGTTTTCTCAATTTTTCAAGGATCGAATAGTGAAATGAAAAGCGCACATCACAAAAATTTTAAGCTGACTTTCCGTCTATTAATGGGTGCGCGAGATGATGTATCCATATATATATAATATATGAGATATAAATAATGAGTATAATAATAATAATAATATTATATTATATAATAGTATAGATATATTATTATAGTATATAGTATAGTATTATATATAATATATGTATATGATAATATATATATATAATATTATAATATATATTGATATTTGTAGAATTAGAGAATCTTTTTAAAACATGATTCTTGTTTCGAGGTCTTGCAGCATTATCATTAAGTCTTACGGCCATACAATGCACCAGCATGTCACCGGGGGAAGAACGGAGTAGTATACTACAGGTTGGGCATTAATGTAGGCAGTAGTGTGAGGGGCACAGGGGAGGCATAAGACAAGCGGTAGAAGCAAATGACTGGAAAAGGCTAAGTGAGTGAATGTTATAACTATTGGAAAAAAACATGAACTGTAATCGGACCGACTTAAGAAAAGGCAATGAATAAGAATACCACCACCTGAAAAATAGAGAGCGAAGATATAGAGTAGAGACAAGAGAAAAGATGAAGAAAGGAGGGTAGATCGTCTCGAGGCAGTAGAGAGAACAAGAAGTACCTCACATTATTGGGTAATATAATTTTGGAACCAAGAATATCAGACCACAAGTACATTCACAGAGGAAGGGGAAGGTAACTCAGGAAATGCAGTGAGTAGATTATGGAACTAACAGGATCAATCCAAGAGCAGTATTGCATCCTCCTATTATAGTAAAGAGCAGTTGAGGGACCGTATATGTCGATGGAGAGGCTGCTCCTAGTTCGAAAGGCATAAGGGATGGAAAATCCTTCAGTAAACTATTAAAGTACAGATGATCATCGAAAAGAAAAGAATTAGAATGGAAAAAGGTCATATATGGAAGAATAAAATAAGCATAATAATGTCAGCAACTTCATCAACTGCTAATGTTGAAAGGTTTTCAACTTGTTGACTTGTGCACGTAAGACAACATTAGCAATATTAGAAGTGAGGGAAAACAGCGTCGAAGGCAAACAGGGACAAGAATGTACGTGTATTTTATGGTGAAAATTACTAATGAAATTTCAGTTTCGAACTTTAAATGCATCGAAATCTCTCTCTCTCTCTCTCTCTCTCTCTCTCCTCATCTCCTCTCTCTCCCTCTTACTCTCTCTCTCTCTCCTCTCTCTCTCGCTCTCTCTCGTTCCTCTCTCATCTCTCTCTCTCTATATATATATTAATATATATATATATATATATATATATATAATATATATATATATATGATATATATAAATATATATATATATATATATAGATAGATAATATATATATATAATATATATATATATTATATATATATAATATATATTCGAACACATAAGAGTATAAAAATTTACAGTTTAATTATATAAGTAAAAATTGAACATAAGTATAATATATATATATAATATATACATAAGTAATATATACAAATCTAGACGTTAATTAATAGTATCATATATAATATATAATATCATATATATATATATAGTTAATATAATAATAATGATAATAATGTTATCAGAGATATATATACAGGTATTATAATATATATAACTGGGGAATATATAGTAATACTATATAATATAAGTATATAATATATAATCGATATTAGTAGTAAAGTTAGTATCTATTTTATTTCTCTTCATACAATTATTAGATAATAAGTATAATATAACAACAGATATATATATATATAATAAGATGAAAATGATATATATATACTATAATATATATTATATATATATATATATAATATAGAATAAATATATTGATATAATATATTAAGTATTAATATAGATATAAATATTAAAGATATATATAAAAGAGTATACTAAGATACTAGTTATTCAAATATAAAAGGTAAAATAGAGAGATTCGAATTGTTTATATCAATTTTTCAGTTTTTACAGTTTAACTTTTCTTTATGACGTTTCTGCAGTTTTGTTTATAATATCTGTTTAAATGATAAAAGTATAATAAAAAATGACATGTAAAACCTCGATTATTTTCAGATAGTTCATCTTTATAATATTACCCCTCTTATAATTATTATAGTTATGAGTTTATGTACAAGACCGTACAAAAAGTGAAATTTAATAACGTTTTATACCAGTATACAGTTATCAGAAAATTTGAAATGTAAGAATCTAAGAAAAGTGATAAGGGAATTAAAATATGTTTGTTAGCACCATGGTGTGTTATAACATGTTTCCAGTAGGTGATTTTTCCTTTAAAAATATATGAAACCATATAAAAACCACATTAAAACCATCAAAATAGCATAAAAAACCGCAATAAAACCAAAATAACCAGTTGGCTTTATTGTTATTTTAAAAAAACCGAATGGTGTTTTTTAAACCATAAGTTCTTTCCAACCCTATGATAATATATAACAGTATATATATTAATATATAAAATATATAATATGCTATAATATATATATATATAATCTATAATATATAACTCTGTAATATATATAATATATATATATATACATATAAATAAGCTATACCCATCTATATATATAATTATATAACTATTAGACGTTTACAAGGATTAAATGAGTTTCACTGAAGAGAGAAATGAACTGACACATTCGTATATTAGAAAAAATTACTAGACCTCGTTGCCAAAAAGAACATACACTAATATCTTATGTAAATCCGCCGTTCTCCAAATCTATCTTAGAGCAGAGTTCGTCGTCTGACAACACCCCTGCTGAAAAGACTAATCTTCGTTTCGGAGTCTGCCCTATTTTTTTTATATCTATTCAATCCTGGGATGATATTGGCAAACATCGCTCATACTCTTCTCCTCTCAGAAGTGTCCATTCTCCACTGTGATAACACATGATCAGGTGCATTATTCCTGGTTTTATAGTGGATCGTCGGTAGTATGGGATGCGCACAACTGACAGCCAGAGAAGTGACAGATTTGCTAAATCTTGACAACCCTTAATCCGCCAATGTCCATTAGGCATTTCTTTAATACTTTTTAGCATTTTTTGAAAGTTTTTAGCATTTATTCGACGTTTTGTCCATAATTCAGCGTCTGACTTGGACTCGGAAGGAATTTTGGGATTTTTTTTTCAGAGACAGTATTGCATGTCTGGAAGACCATTTTCATTGTCTCTAAATTCCAGTCATTTCGGCAGTTGACTTGCAAATTTCTACAGGCTTCGATTATATTTTGACCGTTGCATACGCCAAACCGTTAGGTTTCTAAGTCGATGCGTAGACCGTTTTTAAGGTCTGGAAACCGATTTGGAGGTGTTGAATTGAACTCAGGATTTTAAATGATCGAGAGTCATTTTTGTGCTTTCAATCGATAGATCGAGGTATTTTAACCCCAAATCGAAGGTCAGATCTTCTTTTACTTGCCTTGGTTGACTTATTACATTGAAAAAATCATTATTAATTATTATTATTAATTATATATATTAATTAAATTATTATTATTATTATTATTATTATATTATTATTATGTATTATTATTAGTTATGATTATTATTATTATATTATTTATTTTTTTTTATTAATTTATTATTATTATTATATTATATTATTATTAAACATTCATTCAATATTAAATCGAGTTATGATCAGACAACTTCTTTTTATCTTTTATATATATACTAATAATTATATAATAATATATATATATATAAATATATATATATATATATATATATAATATATATAATATATATTATATATATAATATATATATATATATATTATATATATATATAGAGAGAGAGAGAGAGAAGAGGAGGAGAGTTGACCTGTCAATTGTTTTATGTACCCCTTTGAAAAAGGTTGGTCACTGGAAAAAAGTTTATTAAATATTATTTGTTATAATTGTAAATTATCTTTGAAAGTAATAATTAGTTTTTTTTCTCAGTCACGGTTTCATGCTCATCACATGGTTCATCCTGCACTGTATGCTACATCCTCACTCACACGCTACCCTGTCTCAATCTTCCGCTACTGCGCAACTCTGCATCATCGCTAAAGCCACTAGCTCACTGTGCATGTTCGACATGCTGATACTTAACTATCGTGCAATACAGAGACATGAGATGATCACTGTAAGAGCTCGTACTAAATATACTTCTATCTCTCGCCGCATCTAATATTACACTACTGTAACTCACATTACATTCTCGCGACTAACATTACATGTGCGCAATGTACATCTCAAGTCGACTCCTACCCTTCCTGCGCCTCTTCTGAGACGTGATAGCCTCTTAGCTCTATTGTGTTGCGCCCTACTCCGTTTCTATACTACAATGATCTATTCGGCCCAGTCGCTTTAATCTAAAGATGCATGGCTGTGAAATATTAGAACATAATGCGTTATTAGAGAAAGGGCGTACCCTTTGAATACCGGTATCGGCTCTCGTCACCTCAGAGGATTTTGAGGATATATATAGAGTGTGCATTCCGCTGACCCGTCATTCCACCTACCCTCTCCCATCCAGCTAGATCTCCAATCTCTCCTCATCTCGAACTTAATATGAAATTATATTCACAATTCAGTGTCTTATCCTAGATAATGAAATCAATAAGATAGCTATGTCCACACAGTGTTGGAGAGCTCCGCATACTGTCGCAACCATGACTTCCATAAAATTATAAGGAAGCGTGCTCTGAATCCTTTGTGCACTAAAATCATCACTCCCACCGTAAAATAGCTCCTATATACTTGTTACTATCTAGATCTATATGACACATATAAACTCTGTGCGAGTCAACGACTCCATACCTAGTAGCAATCGTGCGTGAGTACAGATACGTAGCAATCACTTAGCTTATATACCTGGAGTGCTCGAGCGTAGAAGTCGCGTTTCGCTGGACGCATCGGAGCGGAGCTTGAGAGTGCCGTCATAGTCACGCACATTATTGAATGTGAGCTACCAATAACACATGAGTTGTGGTCAAATGGTGGAGTATGTTACCTTTTCGTGTCTCTCATAATAAGTGCTTTAGATGACTGGCCAGGATACTAGCATGTAAATTAATACTCTCACATTAGGAATCTACGGGGACTTTTCCTTGGGTTGAGCCGGTTCTTTATTGACTATATTCACATAAAGTCCCTATTATTGAAAACCGGTATTACGTTAGCTGGTAGCTCAGCCGTCGGCACTCTCTCTCAACAAGCTTCCAACCTGGCTCTCCCAAGCTCACAGCACATCTCCGTTTGTGAAGGCGGTTTACCTGCTCGTCCTTTTCTCTGTTTGTGCGTCTCTCAATTTACTTCTATGTCTACAGTTTTCTTTCAAGATCGCTTCAATCTCGATCATAGATCTTTATTCGTGAATGATAGACTACATATCGTCTGTCTTACTCTTGTTCTATCGTGCAAAACGTATCTTGCTCGGATTTGAAATGGCCAACTGTAATCCTACTCCTGTTTCTCGTGTGTTAACGTCTTAATCTATTCTCCCTACATTTATTCTTTCATAATTCTTGCATCATATAATTAAATACGTTCATTCATCAATACTCACATCTTCACTATGGGCCCACCTCGCCTTGCATAAACGTCTATTCAACTCAGATTTATATTTGCCCGCGTGTACTCCGACCCCTTGCCAGTATTCGCCTTCCAAGGCCAACTATGCTCGAATTCTATTCCTTATAGTTTATTTTCAGCTACTCTCTTCGGTGCATAACTCTATATGATGCGTCTCTAGTTCAGTTTGCGCTTCTCTTCTGAATCTTCCCAATTTTACTTAATTCGGTGCGTACTTTAAGATTCCAGAGTGATCAGATCATGTAGTTAATCCACGCTTGAGGAGTCGATCTAAGTGAATTGACGATGGTAGGCTGCTATTCCTTAATGCGTGTGCAATATGCTCGATTTCTTGAGCCAGCACAATCTTATTGACAAAACAGACTATAACAGTGACAACGGTAGAAACTGGCTTAAGCTAAGCAAGACACATTCCTACTCTAAAGACACCTTACTTAATCGTCCTTTCGCTAATCTATGCGAGTTCGTTCGTTAACCAGTGCTATCTAGTGCAGCCCGTGTGACATCTTCTCCAAACAATAACTTCTAGCTGATGAAATCCTATGCAGAATATCAAAACACAAAAACAACAATAACAAGAAACAAGGATCTCTTCGGATGAACACCCCATCACAATCACACACTGGTTTGCTTAGTGGTGCCGGCCGTCACATAGAAACGTGAGGGTAGAAAGTTAGGGTCGTAGACCTGCGACCCTTTGTTGCATCCTTCACTATCCTCCCGTTCAAGTCGTACGACATCCCATAGAAACCTACTCCAAAACGGATTCTTCATGCGACCCCTTAGATTGCATAGCGGGCGCCATCATGCTCCATATGCGCCGTACATAATAAAGGCTGGTGCAGGCGTTTTACTATTAGAGTTATGCAAGCCGCGTTTCCATGTTACGGATTAGGGCGATCTCTATAACGTCATAAAGTGCTTCCAAAGGTTCTATATAATAAAAACTACCATGCGTACTTTCACTCAAGGTTAAACACTGGATAACCTCTACTTAACTATATCGGGCCGCCTACATGCGCATGTCTAGTTGCCGGATATAAAATTCTTTCTGTTTCATAAAATCAATCAGTCTTTTGTAACGCCCCAAACCGAAATAGCATTTAAATGCTGGCACCGCTATTTCCACCAACAGAACGATACTCTTTATCATTTACGTTCTCACCTCCTGTAGTCCTAATATAAATAGGCTTGCCAGTTGACAAATGGATAAGTTATTGTGTAGGTCTGAATGTGGGTATACTCTCAGGTGAGCTATCCGCTGTCCGATGGTCCATCGTACCTTCTTATCCCTATGCTCTAGCATATATGATTTCATGGTAGTGAATATTCCTTCTATGATGCGTAACTCGTCTCCTGTTTTCCACTGCTTGATTAAGATCATTCATACCTAAAGCCATTAATAAGTCCACTAATCACGTCATGTTACTATATAATCTCTAAGGACAGTGAAAGTACGATGAGCATATAGGTACAAAGCTACCAGCACCAGTGATAGATAAACCGCTCACTAATTAAAACAACCAAGTTATTGCCACGAAAATTTAAAAAATAATAATATGTAAGTTCTGCTATGTAATGTGATAAAGAACATATTTAATATTACAAAATATATTTATTAATAAATTAATTATAATATTAAGCTCGATTTATATAAGATGATTTATGAAAACACTTCATAATAAATACTTTTTAAAATATAATAATTTATAAATACATAATATAACTTAATATAATATAATAAACTTAATATAAAACAATATAAGGATCTGATATTAAATATAATATATGTATATATTTAGTAATAATGGTGAACTACAACTACCCCGTTTGTTGAGACGAGTTAGAACTGATTATAGTGATATATCCCACCCATTACTAGTGACCGATAACAGAATGGAACTAATAACTGAACGACGAGATACATAAGAAAAAACAATCAAGATATAAGCCCACAATATCTAAAGGAGGAGAGGTATAGCGCAGTAGGATGTAAAGATCGACGCGAGAGACATGACAAGAAACGCATATCTACCCCTAAAAAGACACTGTCACACTAAGACATGAAAAAGCCTACATAGAGAGATTAGCTGCAGTGGAAAAAATAATTGATGACTTGTAGCACAGACGCAGGCGTTGGTTGAAGCTTGACATGAGGCGAGGATCTACTACAGTTCAGCAGGAGAGACAGTACGATGAGAGAACTTGTCCGAACAGACACTCTCACAGCGGAGGCATAAACAGAAGGATAGCCCGCCAGCGAACTACAGCCTGAGTGACCGTGAGCCAACATTCAGCTCACTCAAAACTCTATGGTTGCTAGTGACACCACTGCAGCCTAGCTGGCTACGAGGTGAGTACGTAAAGATGCGTAGGACTACGGCGCCGTCGGTTAAGCTCCCTCGAGCATCTCTAGACATACTAATAGACGAACATGTACCTATAGACAGAGAAAGGGTATTGCCCACCACTATGCAGTGTCGCGCATCGACACAATGAAATAAAGATGGTCAAAGTAAACTGGAAAGTAACAGAACAGTTTGATAAGCCGTTTTGGCTATGACTTGACTTCATATAGTATCAAAAAGGTTCGCGTGTTTCCTAGAAAATAACTTTTTAGCCATGAATCTCTAGAAGTGGTAGCAGTACTCCATACAAGGGCGTGATGAGAACCTTGTATATGCTGGTGTATATAGCCAACTGGGGAAAGTAGAAAAAAATAAGTATCTCGCAGTTCCTAACAATAAAATCTCACTCATATAAGTTCTTGAGGTGATCCAGCACCTAGCATAACTCAATTGATATGGAGTTGAGGATTTCCAATACATAGTATTTATGTTATATCGTTAATTTACCTAAAGTAATAATTATATATGTTCAACAGGATGAGAGATCATGAGAGTAATCCAGTATCGAAAAAGTTATGAGATAATTCTTAGAAGTGTTGATCTTAAGAGTAGCCGGATGATTTGTAGAAGTTGAGTTTTTCTAAGGAATTGAATTTTCAAATCACAAGGTTCAGACGACCCCACCCACCCGGAAATTCTATCCTAGATGATTAGCTGAGAATAAGAATCGAATGATAGTCTTAAAGACGAGATGGGAAATTATCTTATCTGATGGTAAAAAGAAGTGGAGACAGATCAGACTTGAAATGAGTTGCTTTAGACAAATGTATACAGTGGAATCGAGGCGCTCTGGTTCATAATGAGTATGAGTGATCCATGTTCTATCATGATGAGAACATATATAGATCGACTAACTGTGTCAAAAGTTAGCAACTATACATAAGTGTATGGAGGTAAGATCTAGGGAATCTCCTGAGGGAACCCTACATAATTGCACAGAAAAGCGAATAAGTAAGTAGTTCAGGTGTGTCCCACCAATAACTAGTGACCGATATTGAGCGATTGAAAGAAAACTAACCATAGTAAGACAAAGAAATAGAGAGAGCCCACCAAAGAGAAGGGCTTCATGGTGTCGTCTCGTGTATGTCAAGCGAGCTATGGACGCGATTGAACTCAAAACTGAAACGCGACGTCACGGTCAGAAACGTGTCATAATTGAGGAATATGTCAAGCGAACCAACCATTCTCGGTGAATCACACACCGTGAAGTGTGCCTAGAAGAACTCTGGAAAACCATTGAAGTGAAAAAGCAATAGAAGATACGAAGAGAGATCACACAGTTCTAGATATCTTCTAGCGCCGACTATAGCTTTCGTTCACTTGCTTCTCTCGATCTGTGGAAAGAACTGATGTATATAATTTATCCATACATGACACTTCCTAAACAATGAGAGTTCTTAGACCAGCAGAGTTTCCAACATACTTCGCATATAGAACAATACTCTAACGTAAAGAGCTTCTAGTAGGCAGATAGTCGAGGAAGGATCAGGAGCCGTGATCTCTCTCTCTTTTTATCATAAGACTAGGTTTGGACATATGCGTTGCCTACTCTCATGACCACTGAGACGGAAACTATATCGCAGTATTCGACGTACATCTCAGATATTCAGTAGCTCTCGCACCTGGACGGGGCGGGTGTCGAGCACACGAATCTGCAGCACTCCTAACAAAAGCGTGAGAGTAGTTGTTTATGGCGATTATCAATGCTCTCCCGGGAGTTCTCACACCTCCCGTAGCTCACCCCGGTCGCCACTCCCACT
Organism: Trachelipus rathkii; assembly: GCA_015478945.1. Lineage (NCBI taxonomy): Eukaryota > Metazoa > Arthropoda > Malacostraca > Isopoda > Trachelipodidae > Trachelipus > Trachelipus rathkii. The sequence continues at coordinate 30,761 of JABUQX010109264.1, forward strand.
CCCCATCTCATGTCCACGCCCATTGCCTTACACGTTCGGTTAATAGTCAGTGCTAAATATGAGCCCTATAGAACACAACAGATTCAATGGAATGATTAGAATCCAATGTAGCAGCCTCATATGCTCCACACACAGACAACATGTGCAAACGCAAAAGGAAATATATAGGTTTGCGTGTGGATTGTAGAGGAGTGGATATAGCAACGGACTATCGAGGTCACCAGTCATATCCGAAAGGGAAAATTAGACAAGCGCTCTGCGAGAGAGTTGCTGCCCTCCATATAGGTGTGAGAATTTAGTCACTACAAGATTCCTCTTTCTATCGAATAAGAGGATGGAACAGGAACAGAAATTCGTATATTTATGGTGACTCCTCACTTACCATACATTTCTTTTGGTATTCCAGGAAGCTATATATATATTATATATAATATATATACTTTAAACGTCATTAATATTATTAATATTCTATTTAATAATATATTATATATATATATATATAAGTATATGATATATATTAATATATATATATATATATATATATAATATATATAGTAGTATATATTATATATATATATATATATATATATATATATATTATATATTATATATAGATATAATATTTAATATAATTATATATATATATAATTATAGAATATATATATATATATATATAATATATATATACTACTATATATATATATATATACTATATATATATGATATATGTATATATATATATAATATATGTATATAATATATTAATACTTAATATATATATATATTAATATATATAATATATTAATTAATATATATAAGATAATATAGATATATATATATATATATATATATATTAATATATTATATTAATATATTAATATATATATATTTAATATATAATATATATTAATATATATATATATATATATAATATATTTATATAATATATATATATATTATATACTATATATATAATATAATATAATAATAATATATATTATATATATATATAATATATATATATATATATATAGATAATATATCATATATATATATATTATATATTAATAATTGATATATATATATGGTCATTTGTACTAATGAGATTTCCTATCCCTACTTTTACACCAGCTGATAACCAGTGACAGTATTTAATATATGGTAACAAACGTTTCTCTTTAGTTTAGGGGAGTATATATCACTGTTTTGTCTCCCAAATAAGTAATATATCATCAGGTAGCATCTATATGTATTACATAAATAAGACGTTTAGCGGCGAATGTAAAATAAAAAAAAAATAACAATATAAAAAAAAAAAAAAATAAAAAATCAATATAAAAAAAAATCTTATTCAATCTCAAAACTTACAATAGCTACAGCGAAAAGGGAATACATTTTCCTGGAATACTCTATGGTAAAATTATTAGTAGTGAAAATTATGTAAAAGATAAAAAAAAAAATAAGATTTTTGGTTAAAATTATATATTATATAAATTATGAGGAGAAAGCCTATTTAAGACTCACTTTATATACTAGTTACTACGGTTAAAATAATAGAACTTTATAACTAGTGTATTATTGTATTTTGTATTTTATTAATCTAAAGAATACCCCAAGGGTAATACCGACAACTGATAGCAGGTTATCGGATAGTCTCTCGGCCTTCCGTACGGGAACTACGATCAGGTAGACTATTCTCCCCCCCTCGGTGGAGGGGTCTCCGGAACCCCGCAGCTCTTGCGTATTTGGGTATGTTCGCTATATGAAGGTTGATCCTACCGTACCCCTCCCCTACGGTATTGGTATGGATAAACGTCCTCTCATATTGCTTCCCTGTGTTTCCCTTACGTGACTCATAGCCCCTATCATTGTGACCGTAGTTATATATATATCATATATATATATGTAATACCTTGCAAAATGATATATATAACATTATAATTATCGCCCTAGTGAACAGTAAAATATAAAAAATTCCTTATCGGACCAGGTAGTGGAACTTATCTCATTGATAGGTATCAAGGATGACAAATGTTCTAACCTGTCAAAAAGAATGTATCTATCTATTCGTACGCATGCTCACACAGCTTACTGTTGTGGGCGTCGTTAAGATATAAGATCACCTTGTGCTCAAAGTCTTCATTTATAGTAGTTAAATGATAGTTAGTGAGATAAAGTGAGTATACAATTGGAGTAATAGATATATGATGTTGAATAATATTTCATGCTTTTATGTTCCTAGGTATATTGTGACTGAGAGTTGAGCTACGTAGTAATAACTCTATAGTCACATACGTAATATAAGTAGTATACCTAGTATAGAACAGGGTTTTGCTGTCTCTAATATTGGACACAAATATATGGACCATACTGCCTATACGTACTTGTAATAATATATAATATATATAGGCTATAAGCACTATTTATTATAGAAGATAGTGAGTAGTATATATATATATAATATATATATATATATATATATATATATATATATATATATATTATATATATATATATAATATATTATAATGATATATAATTATAAATAATCTAGGTGAATAATAATGTGTATGATAGTATTCGAAGCTATAATATTTTATTTACTCGCTAGGAAACGGTATAACAAGCTAATAATGGACAATATAATAATTCATAAGATTATCTATTAATGAGCTAGAATTCTATATACATATAATTAAATACTTGATACTACTAAGATATATATATATACTTTGTTCAGCGTCTGGAATTGACTCGAATCAATATGATATGTGCTTAAAAACTATTAATGCTCTACTAGATCAAAACGATGAATACTATTTTGACTGAATGTCAATTGGTCCATTATATCTTATAGTCTCTGTAAATGTAAAAAAAAAGATATCAAATAAACAGAAATAAAGAAAATCATCTCAAAAGAGCATACAATATGCATACACGAAGATACATTTTGAATCCTTGGTAAATTATTCAATAATGAAGAAAATGTAATAACAAATAATAATAAAACAAAAAATATTATGAATAATAAATTAATATAAGTAATAACGACATTATGAAGACACAGAACCACACTCAATCCCACTAATAATTTAGATAGTACCTATTATATATGAGTTATCATATCGATTAATATATAATAGACTTTCTATAATAAATAATAGCTTTATTATTTATTTATAATAATTACTAAAGAGATATACCTAAGGGTAAAATTAAGAATAATATACCCACATCACCACTCAGATTGCAGAGAATAGTTTCGGACTGGTCTACATCTCGATTCCTAATACCGAGGTAACTACTGGAATGAATAATGGATTATCTAATCACCCTCACATCCAATGAGAGTGGAGGGATCTCCATGGAATACATCCCGACATCACTTGTATTTGGGAATTTAATAATGATCGCATGAATAGGATAATAAGTATTCACTTCGCGCCCCTCCCCAAGGGGTATGGAAAACATCCCCCCCTATGTGCCCCGTCGGCTCGAGCCCACCTAGAATAGTACACATGTAATAATAATATATTATAATAGATACAATAATTATTAATACAGTATAAGTTCTAATATATATAATTTAACCGAATGAATAACCAATATAAATTAGTGAATACTCTAAATATATGAGACAAACTATAACTAATACATATTTTACTATAATTAATTAACAATAATTTTATTTATATATATAATGTATTTTTTGAACATATTTATACACTAGTGATAAGTATATAAGGTAAGACTCTATTGAATATTAATCTTTATAATGCATTATAACAATATATATACATAGTTTATATGTAAAATTATTAATATAAATAACTAATAATAATAACATATATATTCACTTTATATTTTTTTTTTTAATTTTATTTTATTTACATATATCCATAGGACAATAAATATCTGTCGAAAACCATTAATCATATGTACCATAGACAATTGAATAATTCCAGTATTACATTAATGAGATTTAGCAATATATATATCATTATTATTATACATATAGACGATAATAATATAATAATAATAGAGTGACAATCAACAGAACGAACTGGGCCAATATATTAATTAATTTATAATCAATAAATAATAGACAAATAATTATATATATGATATTAAATAATAATTATACATTGATAATATTTTGTTATATAAGAATATAATTAATAATATAATAATAATAATAATAATTAATAATATTAATATATAAGATATTATAATAATAATAATAATAGTAATATATTATAAATAATAATAATAATAATAATAATGAATAATAAAATAATAATATATAATATATAATAATAATTAATTAATATATTAAATATATTAATTAATAATAATATATAATATATATAATAATAAATACAGTAATATTATATTATAATATATTATATAATATAATATATAGGCAATAATTCTGAGATAAGCAGGCAAATAAGAATAACTAATAATCAATTGAACATAAATAACGTACTAAAAAGAAACTTAAATTGGCAAAATGTTCACCTTATCATCATTGATGTTGTCTTTTTGCAACTCAAAATTATATATCTATAATTAAAAATAATGAATTATATAATATATAAGAATATTTAATAATATAAATAATATATATAATTAATAATTAATATAAGAATATAATTAATAATATATCTTATATATATAATAATAATAATATATTATTAAATAAATAAAATAACTATAGCCTGGCTCATGTCCTTACGGTAAGCTTAAGGCTTGTCCTACTGATGCGATCTACAGTGCTACGCCTACAGCTACCGATGTAACCGGCAGCCGATAAAATCTAACTCATATATAATACAAAGTTAGTAGTTTGATAAATTCAGTTACGGTTTTCGAGTATGACTGTTTATTATATATGTTAATGGCATAGATGATGATAAAAAAGCATGAGCCGAAACAGTAATAATACTATATATATATTTGATTATATAACAATCCTTTTTCTAATATTAAGTATATCATAGTATGAGTCTAAATGCAAAACCTCGTGGGACTATTGTGACTCGTTCTAACCTCGCGCCAGAAGGAAGCACCTGATGCGTAGTTGTCAAACATAAATGATAGTGCCACTGTGTGCGCATCAACAGCGTTCGAACAAATGCGATGAACAATATGATAATGGTCTGCAGCTTACGTTTACATTTTACAAATGAGTTTTATTATCTTATCTATATATGATATTTTCTGGACTCTTCTTCTTGCATATTCTGGGCATATGTACATAAAAAAGAATTTTTAAATTTATCCTCTATATTTTATATGGGGCGGAGCATCGAGCCAGACATGGAATACATCCAGATAAATAATACATAACAATACATTTTCACAAATTGAATCCATCTGGATTTTCACCACCTAATAATATAATCCATAATATGATATAACATAAACTTAAGAACTTTAAATATACAGTCAATTAATCGATTACCAGAAGCATGTATGATAATGAATAAGTTAAAATATAATAATACTTTTATTATAAATCTAACTAAAGGAATAATAATATAATTAGGAGGGATTAAACCGCATCGAGGAAGAAGTCGGGGTCTCCAATTCATTAATATACGGTCCACTCATCCAGTGGAATCGACGGGGAGGACTTACAGCAATCACACTCTCATTGAATACCCATCCGAGAGGTTGGCTCGCAGCCACATCCTAAATAATGGAACTTGAAATAAAATTTAGATTGCTTATCACTCACATATCCTTGTACGATTTAAAACAGCTAATGCATACAATAAATTCAAAAACACTTTTTCGCTTTGATGATTCTAAAAAACAATAGCACACAACTTACTCTCTCTGACCTGATTCAAAATTATAATCTCTTACTATTTTACTGAATAGGGTGCTGATCACTTCTCTACGATACATAACTTGATATGTTACAAGCGTATCAAGAACACAACTGTGACATTGTAATGGTATTATTACCTAAATGATCTTAATATCCTATTATCTCATCATATAATTTAGTTTCCCCCTATTTCTTAATCTTATACTACTTATATATTCCATTTATTATTATATATATATTATATTATAATTATTATTATTATATTAATTATTAATTATTATTATTCTATATATCATAATTATTATATTATAATAAATAAATACATTAAATTATATAAAATTAGTTTTAATCAAAAGGATATTTCATTTTAATCAAAAATTATTATTGTTTGTTTAATAACTAAAATAGATAAGATTTATGGTTACTATATACAAAAAAAAAAAAATATCGAATACATAAAATCAATAATTCCTCACGCATTCATCAAGACCTAGACTTAAGTTTAAACACTATATGATTTTGCCAAATGGTAGTCACAGTAAGTTTATAAAAATACTGATACAGTAATATAATATCATATTGCCTGCGTATTCTAGGAATTTGGCCATATAAATTATATATATATTATTATATATATATATATATATATATATATAGATATATACATATATTTATATATATAATAATATATTATATATATATATATTCAATATAATATATATATAATATATATATAATATATATATATATATATATTATATTATATTATATATATATATAGAATATATATATATATTAATTATATATATATATATATGATATAATATATATATAAAGTAGTATAACTACTAACAGTGGAGCAACCAGCATACACACTTTCTACCCTTCTCTAGGATCCGCAAAATATGCCTCCGTAGACTAGCTTTCGCTCCCCGCTTATATGAATCTAACTACTTGTGAAGGTACTATGACTACGAGAGTGCGAAGTTGGGGATATCATAGGATATTTATTTAGTAAGTCAACTAGTGAAATGTGATATATTTTTTTTAATTTACTGTTTCTGGAGTACTACCTCTATCTACTATTATGCTCTAAGGGGCTACCAAGCTATCACTTGCTCTACTATATTAGGTAATCAATTATATATGCTGGATATGACGTTCGCTCCCAACGTTTTACATTAGACTATGGTATAATAGGTCTGTTATACTAGTCTAGTGGAATTGAAAGAAGATTTATTAATCTGCAAGTATTACTCGATATAATTATTTTTTTATACAATTAGTTACTAAGTCCTACCCCCTCAGTTCACTCGAGAAGGTAGTCTGGATATTCTAGCCTTTTTCTACTATATATATACATACGTTAATATAAGATATATATAATTATATATTTAGAAAATTGATTTATAATAAAATTTGATGGAAAAACTTATAAAGATATATATATATATATAATATATATTATATATATATTATATATATATATATATATAATATATATATATAAATATATATATTATATATAATAATTGCTATATATTAAAAAATGAGAGACTAATAGATTTTTTAGACTTATGTATTATTATATTTCTTTTTTTTTTTTATTAGTGTATTTTTTGTCTTAATTTCATGATACCTACCTACTCACGGGACGAATATGCAATCAAGCCATTCTTTACATATACTCGCATGAGGTACTCCAATATAAATTTATCTGCATAACATAACATAAATCAATAGCATATAAAAAATTACATACTATATTGAAAAACATTAAAAGTAAATGAGAATCTCTACGTCACATTATCAACTAAATCCCTGCCCTTGTAATGCATTTGCCATGGTCTAAACTTGCTTTAATTGAGAACGAAAATATAATCTTAATATTCTTTTATGTTTTTATACTCTACTCAGTACGTAAAGCTCGCTATGATCTCTGGTGCATATATATATTTAATGAAATGATCATCAGTATGCGAAAGTATAGCGTAGTATTTGAATATTATAAGAAGACAAAGAGTATGTATACACAACTATAAATCCAAGTATATGTAGCGTGCGTGGAGAAGAGTTACATAGAGAATATCACACTATATGTGGGCTACTGTCACAATGAGTGACTCTGAGTCTACCAATTTCATTCTGTCATATATCAGACTGACGGACTGAGTTAACAATGGGCAGCCGATCGTTGTCATTCCTCGAGATCAACGACGCAGTCCGCCAATATACGTAGTAAGAGTTATCTGTCAAAAGAGGATCTATAGCCTTCAGCGTCGAAGCAACTCCTGTTTTCCGCCTCTTGTCAATCATGAGCGCGCAATATAACGATAAGAGGATCCTCGACATCACAGGGCCTGAGTACCGACTCACGACGCAGAAGAATAAGAGGCAGATTCCAAGCAGTGAGTCTAGAAATAGTAATAATATGGGACAGTTATATATAGACACTCAATTTAGCTCTTAAGTCTTCAACATTCTAACCAAAAATGAGAATAGGTTGAACAGAAACCACCCCAAATGATAATTAAACTCACATCTGATACAGAGAGTAGATGAGTAAGACCTTGTTAGTAATTATAAGCGTGGTAAAATTAGCATAGTAGATGCAAAATCTCAGATAAGGAGACATACTAACATTATATCAATCGCCAATCAGAACTAGAAATTACCTCAGACGTTGTTGAGGCCATTTTAGCAACCGATATATATATATATATAAGTTTTCATTCATAAATAATAATTAATTAATTAGTAAGAGTATCATTTACTAGAGTACTATTTTTATTTTTGAAATACAGAATATATCAATAATAAAAAATTTAATTTTATATAAAATCTTCCTATATAACAGTGAAATTCAATTGTATTTTTTATCATAATTTTATAAATATAATTTTATATATAAATGCTAATATATTTGTGTTAATGTAGATTTTATAAATATATATAGTTGAGTAATTACATTGATATATTAATGTTTTCGTATAGTTACGAGGATACTCGAAATTTTAGATATTATTTTAAAATGGTATTTATATTGCACATACTGCAAGATAATTATTATAAATAGTGTAAAATTTTAAATAAATATAATATAGATAATAGATATTATATTTATTACATGAGAGCTAAAATTGTAAAGAAACTCGATGAGCAGTTTGTAGGAAAATATAATATATATTTCATTATTATTCTTATATCTATATTTATCAACGACCAATAAACAAGAACATGAACAAAAATAAAAGAAAGTCACCTTTTCACAATATAATTATATTACATTTTGAGATGGATAATTATGATAGAACAAACGATGCGAAAAATACATTTTCAATAAAGAACGTTTTTCAATGAAGAATAAAAATTTAGAGAAAAAATTAGCCTCCTATTTTAAAATCAAGGAGCTAGACAAATATCATGAGAGATTGGCACGGGCGAACACCACAAAAATAACCAAAATGGCAAACAATAGGTAATGAAAATAATTCAATTTACTTATTTATTTACTATGAATAATAAATGTCTATAAATAATGATTGGACTATTACCAAGATCTAACGCTGAGAGATATATGATGACATAATACTAGACTCTTTCAAAATGCTACTGCCCGAAACTATATGATTATATATTATCATAAGATCAAATGACTGGCAGTATAATTAAATTACTATTGTAGCCTCTCAAGAACATGCGATGAATGAGTCTATAAATCTCTCAAAAGACACTGGGCAGCCCAGAGTTCTTCAAATCAAAAGGTATCCTGGTGACCTCAAAGATACAAAAGGGGGGTGATCACCGCCGTCTTTGGTATGTCGTCAGGAGCGACAGGGATCTGATGGTAAGCCCGAACCAGACCAATCTTCGAGAAGCTGACTGCCCCATCAGGATGAAAAGTGAAAGATTGAATATGAGGAACAGGTTAGCGATCACAGGAGTCGTCACAGAGTTCAAAGCACGGAAGTCTCCACATGGCCTCCAATCGCCAGAAGTTGCTTTGGGGACTTATATGAAGAGGACTGGACCAGCTACTCTTGGAAGAACGCAATATCCCTAACTCCATCATATGTTCAAATTCAGCCTTAGCTGCTTTAAGCTCCTCCGGAGGAGACGTCGAGCACGGGAGGTGTGAGGATCCGTTGTCTCTATATGATGGAGAACTGAATGCAGTGGAGGAAAAGGATGAAGAAGAGACGAAAATTCCTTCTGCAGGAGAGCGAAAGGAGCAGGAGAAAAAAAGGTGGTCGGAGGCGCGACAGCGGAAATGCTTAGGAAGGCAAAAGAAGTGAGGGAACCTGAAGAAGTAAGGTTAGTGGTGCCATCCACAAAGCGTTTGGTCCCAAGATCAACCAGGAGGCGAAAGTGGGAGAGAAAGTCAGCGCCAAGGATGGGCTGGGTCACATCAGTAACAATAAATACCCACCGGAACTCTATCCTAAAGCCGGCTCCACACATGCGGAGTTTGTCGAACCCTTTGCCAAACACCCCATGTGTGTATGGGTCATTTGTGACAAAGCTTTGCTCATTTGCTTGATTTGCCAAATGCGCAAATCTTTTCCACAAACGATGGAAAAGATTTGTGAATATGGCAAACCCATCAAATCCCCGTTCACACATTTGTGACATTTGTCAATACTTTGGCAGTGCAATTCAAGTATATTTGTTCATATGCGGACTAACTTATTATATACGGTTATAAAAATTCTTGATAAAAAAAAATGATTCCATTCCAATAATAACATATTTTATTTATATTAATAAATTGTAAAAATAGGATTTAATTTTTTCAATTTGCAAATAGGCTTTTTCAAGGCCTTGGGTTGAAAAAAAAAGTTTTTTTTTTTTTTTTTTGTTATTTATTTATTTATTAACATACCAGGCTATAGTACTTTTATTGTGAAACCATAACTGCAATTGCTGAAAAATTGTTTTACAGCTATGCCTAATTAAAACATACTCGTGCTCGTCCATATTTGATGACAAATATTGGTCATTCCCACTCCAAACTTTGCGATAAACGAATTTGTCAAATATACGAATGTGTGGATACGTACATTGGCCTTAAAAAAACAAAACAAATGCAAAACGCAAAGATTCAAGGGTTTCACAAACTCCGCATGTGTGGAGCCGCCTTAAGGGAGAGGTCCAGGGATGATAAACGTTCCCTGTAAATGGCTATAGAGGAACCATTAGCTGCATGGAGGATGCGGTGAGGGAAGGGTGCTGCAGGGTCGATGTGTGCTTCTCTCGGAATAAGAGATATCTCTGAACCTGTGTCAATCAGGTAAGAGCGCTTGGGGGTGTGAATATGACGGAGCATTATGTACGAAATCCTTTGCTATTCGCCAGTGCAATTCGATACTCTGCAGGTGCAAAAAGACGGTTATAGGTATGATCTTCAGCTTTTGCTGTTGTAATGTCTGGCGGCGCAGTGTTAATTCTCAATTTTTGACAGGCTTCAGGATAGCGAAAAGAGCTCGAGTAGCTACCAAACCTATAACCTAATGCATCTGCAACAGCTGCTGGAGGAGATATCGTATCGGTTATATCAGGCCCGTAAAGAAGGATTGTGAGTAAAGAATTGCTGGAGCGGCAAGATATTTTCTGAGCAACTTTCCATACCGAAGAAAGGGGAGTTGTGGAGTTGACAATCGAAGTGTAAGTTCGAAAGGTTTGTTTACGTGTTTGGCGATTAATTCGATGAGATCTCGCCGCAATTGCTTTAAAGAAAATCATGCTTGAGGCAGTTCATGTCTTTTTGTATTGCCTGTAGAGTTTTCTTTTCCTGGTTAGCTTGCCCACACCCTTGGGACCACCAAAGTGTTGCCGAACGCCTACCTGCGAAAGATTACAGGATGCAAGCTTCCGCTGCTGTGATGATAACTTACTGAAATAAGCTAAAGGCATCATCAACAATCGGAAACCGCTTATTAAAGGGAGAGAGTGTGATAGCTGTAGCCTGATGAAAAGGAAACCACTCCGCTCGGTCATAACGCCAGCTGGATTTTTTTTTTTTCATTTGGTTTTAACATTGGGTTCGGTGTAAATTCATTTAAGGCTATTGGGTAATGGTCACTACCCACCGGAACTCTCTCCTAAGGGAGAGGTCCAGGGATCATAAGCGTTCCCTGTAAATGGCTATAGAGGAGCCATTAGCTGCATGGAGAATGCGGTGAGGGAGGGGTGCTGCAGGGTCGATGTGTGCTTCTCTCGGAATAAGAGATATTTCTAAACCTGTGTCGATCAGGAAAGAGCGCTTGGTGATGTGAATATGACGGGGCATAATGTACGAAATCTTTTGCTATATGCCAGTGCAATTCGATACTCTGCAGGTGCAAAAAAGACGGTTATAGGTATGATCTTCCCCTTTCGCTGTTTTAAAGTCTGGCGGCGCAGTGTTAATTCTCAACTTTTGAAAGGCTTCAGGATAGCGAAAAGAGCTCGAGTGGCTAGCAAAACTATAACCGCAGCAACAGCTGCTGAAGGAGAGATCGTATCGGGTATATCAGGCCCGTAACGGAGGATTGTGGGTGAAGAATTGCTGGAGCGGAAAGATATTTTCAGATCAAATTTCCATACCGAAGAAAAGGGAGTTGTGGAGTTGACATTCGAAGAATAAGTTCGAAAGTATCGTTTACGTGTTTGGCGATCAATTCGACGAGATCTCGCCGCATCTGCTTTAAAGATAATCATGCTTGAGGTAGTGCAGATCTTTTTGTGTTGTCTGTAGATTTCTTTTCCTGGTTAGCTTGTGCACGCCATTGGGACCACCAAAGGGTTGCCGAACGCCTACCTGCCAAAGATTACAGGATGCAAGCTTCCGCTGCTGTGATGATAACTTGATGAAAGAATCTAAAGGCATCATCAACAGTGGGAAACCGCTTATTGAAGGTAGAGAGTGGGATAGCTGTAGCCTGATGAAAAGGAACCCACTCCGCTCGGTCATAACGCCAGCTGGAATTGGGTTTTAACATTGGGTTCGGTATAAATTCATTTAAGGCTATTGGGTAAAGGTCACTACCCTATAAGTAATTAAAGCGGGACGTGAAGCGATCCATAAGAGCATGGGAGCAAAAGGAAATATCTAAACAGGAAAAAGTGTGTGTATCTAAACGTTCACATGTAAGGAGTCATGTGTTAAGGCATCCCAGGGAAAAAGAGGTTAGGAGATCAACAAGTATTTTAGACAGACGAAGTTACAGAATCGCCCCATAAGGGGTGACGAAGATTGGAGCCTCCCAGCAGTATAGGAACCGGAGTGGGGAGCTGCTTAAAAAGGTCGGCTGTCAGTCTTAGTAAACTCACTACTGGGATAAATGAATATGTGCTGCTACTGCATGAAGTCTAGTTCGAAGAGGGACTGGAGAATAGGGTATAGACTAATGAATGAGAATTCCTGCACCTTCTCCATCATTGTCACCTCTTTCTATGGAAGTTAGCGGCGATTTGTATTCCGACGGTTGGAAGAATTCGCGATAACATAGTTGAAGTTCCTGCAAACATATACACTTTGGTGTACATATGTTAATTAGTTGAACAAGTTCTTCAAAACTTGGATAGTAGACATGACAATTACATTGAAGAAAGGTGGCCATGCTATGTTGCTATGAATATTATGAGGATATTGTAAAGAATATTCACTTCTTGGAGATACAAGAAAATAGAGTTACTGCTAAAGTGGGAAGATTCGAATAAGATATTGGATAATCTTTTAGAAGGTGTTATGGACCATAAGGTAGGAAAATGACGACGGCGATTGGGGTCCAGTTGGGAACAATCAATGAAGATATAGCGGACAGATTGCGGGGTATGGCAACGGCAAAATTTGCAGATGGGAGAAGGGTCCCGTGACATATAGAGACTGAGTGATATTGGTGTGGGCAATACGGAGGCGTGCAAGTATCACCTCGTGTAAACGCTTTCGTCGGTGGGAGGAAGACCGCTCGCCAATATTCGGCTTTATATTTCTAAGTTTCGCTGCCCGCTGATCATTCGTCCAGCACTCTTGCCAACAAGATCGAAAGCCTTGTCGGAGAGCAGGATAGTAATCAGTTGATGGGAGGCGGCCTTGTCGAATGCCATCTGGGAGGTACCTGGAAGAGGCTGCCATTTTGTCCTCTCCATCAGCCGACCCCATTGCCAATGCTTTTCCATACATGAGAGGGAGTCCAACATAGAATGATTTGTTTCTTACGGGAGTGGAGCAGCCGAAGAAATTGTTGTACAGCGGATACCATTGTGTTTTTAGAATAAGGAATTTTAACCGCTTGGAGCGCGCTGAGCGAATCTGAATAAATGACATATGAGTGGTTTTGGTTAAGGAATAGAATTCGAGAAAGGGCAATCATTATAGCCATTAATTCTGCCGTAAATTGAAACATGAAAGGGTAGAATATGGGTGGGGTTGCGGTCAGGAAGAGACAGCAGACGCGCTCACACTGTCCCTGTTTTAAAGTCGTCAGTAAACACTGGAGTAAATTCATCGTGAACTAGAAGAGACAGGAATGATTCATTTAATAAGGAAGCAGGGTTAGATTTGGAGAAAGAGGGCATGGCCAAGCAAATGGTAGGAGCAGGATATAGCTAGGTGTATACCTTCGTCTGAAAGAGGCGAAACATCTTTTACCAAAGAGAATGTTAAGGAAATTAAGGATATTATGAACTGTGTTTGCCGAAGACCAGTAATTAGGATTCTGAGAGGTAATCTCCTGCAGAATCAGTATCAGAACAGACAGTATTGGGGTTGAAAGCGAGATGCTTCAAGGAGAGTGACATCACGCATTGGATTCAGCTGCAAGGTTCACCGGAGGCATGATCAGGAAGGGACTCAGTGGAAATTACGGATCGCCACGTTTTGGATGGGATCTAACAGATTGTAGTAGAGTTGGGGAGGCTGACCATACTACACATCCATGAATCAGCTTCAGTCGAAGAGATTAGGGCGATAGAGACGTAAAAGGGACTTGTGGTCGGCACCCCAAAAATTTTAAGGCGAGATGACGTAACAAGGTCAAACAAGCGATGACAGGTCAGTTTTCAAGAGTTTATTCCAGTAGGATTAGTGGACACTAGAGGATGGTCTAGAAATTTATTTGACTTGTTAAGAATTACGAAAATGGGCTAACCATATGAGTTAGTTTCTCTGGAAAAGAAGGTGGGCAGGTTCTTCCGTTCCCTTTTCTCATAAAAAGCATTGCTGAGGTTTTGGTGGGAGAAAAATGGAAGCCATGGGGGCTACCCCATTGTGAAATATTCTCAATAGCTAGTTAAGTTGTCGTTCGAGAAAAGGCAGCCTGACACCGGTTATATATAGCGCAAGGTCATCAACATAGAAAAAAAAATTGACCGTCGCTGGGATAGAAGTAACGTTGTCATTAAATCCGAGAGCACATGGTAATACACCTAGAACACTACCCTGCGGAACGCCTTCATCCAGAGTAAAGTGGAGTGACAGAATAGAAGAGCACTGACCATATGGATGGATCTGTTTGACAGAAGGCATTTAATGAAAAGAGGGAGTTGTCCACGGAATCCAATCCAAGCGAATGGAGTTTAAGGAGAATCCCAGTTCTCCACGTTGTGCCATAAGCTTTTTCAAGCTCAAAGAAGACCAAGAACCATCCCACAAGTTGAGAAGGCTTGTTGGATGTCATAGTCTAGTTTTAACAAGGGATCCGCGGTCGAACGATTTTTCCGGAAACCGAACTGGAAGTTTACTTGAAGAAACACAGCATTTCTCAGAACAGGGAGAGAGAAACTGGCTTGGTACCTTTTCTTCATTAATTTACAGGAATGACAGGTCAGCGAAATTGGTCTTTGGTTGTCCTCCAACTTCGAATCTTTTCCAAATTTTGGGATAGGAATTACAAAACCTGTAGTCCAAATAGATAGAACAGAAGATTCGATCCAGATTCTGTTATACAGATCCAGCAAAAATGCCTTCTGTCAAATAGATCCATCCATGGTCAGTGCTCTTCAATTCTGTCACGCCACTTTACTCTGGATAAAGGCGTTCCGCAGGGTAGTGTTCTAGGTGTATTATCATGTGCTCTCGGATTTAATGACAACGTTACTTCTATCTCAACGACAGTATGATATTGATGACCTCATACTGGCCTAACTGAACAGGCTGTCTTTTCTGTTGGCCTTCAACTAGCTATTGAAAATCTATTTGTCAAGGCACCATGGCAATGCTAGAAAGGGAATCGAAAACCTACTTTCTTCCAGTAACCGCCCATTCGCTGTTCGTGATACAGACGTGAGCGATAAATCACTGCTGACCTGTGTGCATCGCTCATCAGGGTGCTCACAAGTCACACATCTCTATCCGCCTGGCTGGACTGCTGGTTGATGTATATGTCACCGCCTGTTAGATCCATCAAGCGTGATCCTCAGGCGACCTCCGGGTGAACTGGTGTCAATGTGATACCACTCTCTCTTTGAAGGATTATCTTCGCTTTAAGCTTAATACCGTCTGCTACCGATTCTGCGGTATCTAATTGCTGGCCGACAGTTCATGCATCGCTTCATAACGCCCACTGCAGATGTCGCCTCTCAGTGAAGACCACCTTAATCCCACTCCGCAGCTGGCGGTTCTAACCTACTCTCTCTCTCTCTCCAAATCTAGCCACCCTGCAGCCTGTTAAATACTCTGGATTCGCAGTAATTACTCGGGCCTGACGACGCGAAGTGAGCGCGTCTGACCGGCGCCCTGCCTCGTACTCCACGGCATGGCATGGCTGCGCCTCGAATTCTGTCGCCCAGCCAAAACACTGTCAGGCTGACCGGGCCGTACTAACATTACCAAAGGCACGTGCTCCACTATTACAGCAAACTCTTGTCCGTAAGAAGCAAACATGACCCCAAATGTGAGAATTGCTGGCATCACTGATGGAGAGGACAGGTAACGTGGCACCTCTGGCGACGAACATCAACATCACCAACACCAGCCGGCTTTCGTCTTGTTAAGTGCTGGTGCAGGCTCGGCTTAGCTGGCAAAACAGAAATATGAGCGGAACGATGGTGAGCGGTTTCCACCGGCAGTAGCCTCACGAGGTGTTCACAGCCCACAACAGTCGTCATTATATGTCACGGACACCCTCCTCCCCATCTTGCCGTTGCCTGCAATCTAACATTGACTGTTCCCGCCCGGCAATCATATGGTCCCTACATGGCACCTGCGGGTACGGCTGTCTTTATCCCTCTTCCCTTGGAAACCTTTATTTTCTTGTATCATGACATATTCTTTACAATATGATTTTATGTAATATCAGATTATTATAATGTAAGGCATCTTTTTTTTTTAATTGTTTATTTCTATTTGCTTATTCATTTTAGCATCAAATTTTCCTTGTCATTTAAAATACGTACAAGCCTGCCAGAACCCAATCATGGGGGTTGAAGTTGTCTAATCCAGCAT